>JANPYM010000017.1:615307-727097 GCA_025890175.1 Ciborinia camelliae
ACGCGAAGTCCCGTCACGTCCCGTCCCCCCTCCCCATCCCCATCCATCCCCTAAATTCCCATGTCTATAAGATCCCCCTTCGGATATGTAGAGTGTCCCAAAGAAATGCCAAGAAATGCATCCCCCCAATCCGGTCACCAACGCGCTCCGTTGATGAACCAAAAGCTAATCAAGACATAAAACAAAAACAAAAACAAAAAAAGGTATGTGCCAGCCGTGAGATGCTCCATCGTCTGGAGAATCGATGGATGCGAAATGAAAAATAAAGTAGTCTATAGTTTGCAAAATGCCGCTCTAAGTATACAACCAAACCCCGTCCATGCAGCATGGAAAAATGAATAGATGAGCCATATAAAAAGGTGGAGTGAAGAATCGACATGGTGGCTCCGCTGATACCGTAATTGGTTCCTGACAATAGGCTCCATGTGGTGATATTAGTCGCTGTCATGGTCTGTTCGAGTTATGTTTTGCAATGGATAAACGCTGATCATCGCAGAACCATAAATGATGCACAACTAGTCGCTATGAGATACCAATGCTATCGGTTGATCTATCAGACCATTGGATGACATGCAATTGCAGCGTCCCAAGAAAACACGCCGAGGTATATCATCCTTAGATCATACGATCCGCGAGATCATTTCCAGCAACGCTACCAGTGGTACTACTTTGGCCACTTGTGTTGAACCCAATCTCGCCAGGACTCGAAAGATCTTGTACAGCCACCGGAGCCTGAGGAACTGGTAGTTTTCTCGTGCTGCCATCCGTTCTCGACATAATATCAGTAATGCTAAGACCTGTTCTGGGAGCACTCGTCGTTGGATTGGTGGTGGTGGCATGATATTGACCATCGAGATGTTGAGGCTCCATGGGTGCAAGGGCGGGGGTATGGTGAAGAGACAAGTTTCTGATGCCTGGCAAATCGTAACCACCGCCATAAGGTCTCAAACGAGGCGAATGCGCAGGGGTTGCGAGGGGAGTGTGATCAGGAGTTGGGGAAAGGGAATCGTGAGAGAATGTAGGTGAAGATGGTGCCGTGGACATGGGCGAGTTTGGTCGAGAACGTTTCGCGTGGCGATGAGCGTAATGATCGTCTTCTTCATTAGAATGCGCTCTTGTCATGGCGTAAGCCTGAAGCGAAGGAAGATGATTCCTGCTGCTGTGACTGCTATGACTGTAATATGGGTGATGGCGAGTCTGGTTGTATTGTGAGTAATGAGTTGCGGTTGTACCACTTTCCCTCTCCACCTGCGTTGCTGCAGTAGCGAGCATGTTCATATCCGAAAGCGGGGCTTGTCCATTATTCGGGCTTCCTCCTAAACTTCGTGCATAAGGATTGAGACTCGAGAGATTGTTGGCGTAGGAAGTGTATGAGTGGGGTGGAGACACATTGGGGCTACCCAAGGCGGAGACCGGTGCTGATCTGGTAATGTTCTTATTTGGTGGTGGCATCATGGTAGCCATCGATTCACCATGCATTGAAACAATTTGAGGAGCCTGCTGGGCCTTATTACTTCTTCTCGAATTGGGATTGTTGTGTATCCTCGAGTGTCGAGTCAGCTCGTCAGAACGCGAAAATCGCTTGGTGCAGCCTGGAAATAGACATGCGTGAGGTTTCTCTCCCGTATGCGTTCGAATATGTCTGGTTTGATGTTCGAGACGATGGAATGCCTTATCGCACAAAGGACATTTGTATGGTCGGGGTAGGTCTTGACGATCATCTCCATGATGTCCACCAATCATATTTGGCATCATACTGACGGCAGCCATTTCTGCTTCTCTCTGGTGTTGCTGTTGGATCAAGGCCAATTTCTGCCGAGCAGCTTGTTGTTCTCTCTCCTGAGTGGACTGAGGATTCAGTAGACTGTTAAAATCTACTGCAGAAGAAGCGCGTTGCATGTGATCGCCGCCGCAGCGAATACTGTAATCCGTATTGTCGACTTTTTTTCCCCTGTACCTTCAATGAAGTCAAATACCCCCAAAAGGCAAGACTTTAATGTGTGTGTACGTTGGAAAAGTCGAATTAATATCGAAAGGACGAAGACACGGGTGAAATGTGAATACAAAAATTCCGAAATTTCTTTTGCAGTGAATGAAAGTTGGGGGAATTCGTGGGTGATATATAAGTGGTGGTGGTAAGTGTGAGCCGTGAGCCGTGAGCCTTGATAAAGTGGATTATGTTCACTTGTAGTAAGGCCGAAGCGGAGAGAGGATCGGGAGTGATTAGGTTGAGAGATTTTGAGGGATCACTGATGGTTTTGTTATGTTATGTTATTTGACCCAGGTGGGTTTAGCTGTTGTTCAAGGATTATGTTACGTTAGGATATGATATGGTATGGTTGTTGAATGGATAGTGTTTGGTTTGGTTTGGTTGGGTTGGGTTGTATGGTACGGTACGGTATTGTATTGAATTGTATTGAATTGAATTGTGTATTGTTGTGTGGTGTTGCTTTACAATAACCAGTGCGTGTGTGTGTGAGTGTGAGTGTTCAATCTTGAATCTGGTACCGGTCCCGTACTGTACTGTGCTGTGCTGTGTGTGCTGGTTGTATGTACTGATTGAAATTTGGTATGAATTTCAAAAAAACCAAATGACGGGGTAGAAGACGGAGGAGGAGATGTGCCGAATGGGGGGGTATGCTTTCAACTTATACGAATGAAAAAGATATGAAAGCCAAGGAAGGTAAAGTCAGTGCAAGTGCAAGTGCAAGTGCAAGTGAAGGGCAAGTGAAGTGAGTGAGTGCATTTTTCAAATGGATCAGGAAAACCAAAACTAATCCGAATTAAACTAAACTAAACTAAAACTAGTGTCGGAGGATCAAGAGATTCCAGTACAGACAGGATAGAGCAGAGAAAAAAAGTGTGGGCAAGGCAAGGCAAGGCAAGGCAAGGTAAGGTAAGGCACGGTGGAAAAGGGAAAGGGAAGAAAAAAAAAATTAATGTAAAAATGTGAGGACATAAAAATAAAAATAAGAATAAAAATAAAAATAAAAATAAATGATGGTGGGAAAGCACAAAAAAGCCAAAATGGTAAGGGAAAGGGAAGGGAAGGGAAGGTAAGGTAACTTTGAAGGTAAGGTAAGGGCAAGGGTAAGAAGGTAGTAGGTATGGGGGTGTGGGTTGTGGGTGGTCAACTTGTGGGTTGTAAGTGGGATTTTAATCTGCTCGGCTCTTATCTCTTTTAGGAAAGTTCTCGATCCAAGAGGGTATAGCGTCATCATACATATTTTTGAATTTTTATTGGATTTGGGAAAATTCATTCTGGTGAACCAACCGAGATACCGTAGAGAGGTAGGTACCTAGGTAGGTATGAGATATGAAGATGAAGATATCTGAAAGTAAGGTAACCTAACCTAACATTACATACAGTCTTTTATACCGGCATGCATCAAGTCATTCCCTATGTAAGGTAAGTCATTCAGTCGTTAAATCACATCATCTACGAGGTACCTACCTCTTAAATCTTTCTTAAGATTATAGATATCTATCTATCTATTGAAAGTTTTATTATATTGATATTATATTATCAACATATCATTATTATAATATCGCCAATCTTTCTTATCCCAAGCATGAGACTCCCCTCTCTTCTCTCGACCATACCTAAGCAGCCGGACTTGATCTACCAAGGTATAGCCGTACCTATCGTATTTGGGGCTCATCATGCTCACGTTAAAGGATGAAACTTAAAAGAGACCAGCTATCTATACCCCAGACAGCCCAAGACCCAAAGAAGCAATCCCCCCCCACAAAGTCTAACAGATGGTCAATTTGCGATGTTTGTTCCCCCTCCTCAAGGGTCTAATCCCGCTGAAAAAGCACCGAGATGATCAAAGTTTAAAAAATCCTTTCTATTCCTTCCGTAGGAATACCGGTATGTACAGGACACGCAGAAGAGATATCATTTCATTTCATATCATACCATACCTAGCTATCATATCATCCTGGCTGGAGTCGTTAGTCATTCTCATGTTAATTCTTTCCGATTTATCCCTTGAAGGAGAATCCTATTCTTACCTACCTTTGGTGTATCATCTTTTCTCTTCCTCTGCTTCCCTTCCCTTCTCTTGTCTTCTCTTCCCTCTGCATGATAATAAGGTGTTAGTTAGCGAGTCTGCGTTGCGATACCTACCTACCTACTGCATATACGTACCTTTTATTGGCTCGTACGGTCTCAATGTATTCTAGGCATTTGGAAATTGGATAATATATATATATATATATCTTGGAAGACATTTCCCTACCGAATGAATGATTTCATAACGGGGTCTAGATGCTCGCCCCCCCAAAATGATAGATAGGAATGCGACGGATTATCTTCTACTAGGGAGTCCTTCGTAATCGTTTCCAACCGGTGCACACTTCTTCCCCTTCCCTCACTCAAGCCACACTCCGCGTTCGCTTTTGGCTGGTCGATGGCGTGCGTGCGTGCGTGTGTAGTCCGTCTGTCTTCCCCGGGTAACCTTATCCTAATTATCATTATTACTTACCTAATCTCGGTCGGTCAAACCTTCACAGGCACGACTAATTTATCTAACTAATATGATTTGAGTAATAAAAACTTCATTTCTCGGGTCGGGGGTGGGTGGTCGGGTGGAAAGAAAAGGCTGTGCTGTGTGCCTTTCTCCCCTCCCTCCTGCTGCCTGCAACTTTTTCTCCAGGATGAAAGATGATATTATTCATCTCCTCTGTCCCATATTATTTAATCATGCATGAAAAAGAAGGCCAGGTAAAATCAAATCATCATGGTATGATCAACATGTTGTTCGAATCATGGGCTGAGAATCCGAGATGTCATCGATCGACTTATTATTCTCCATGGCCCTTCTCCACCGGTAGTTGTGCTTGCGTGCTGCGTGGAAACCAATCTTTTCATGCTGGGCTGAACTGATGATTACAGATGCACCAGCAGAGCTAGAACGCATCTTCCGAGAACTAGAATAGAAGACTGTGAACGCCAGATTCTCCGCAGGTACGTTCGTCGATATGTATGGAGGCATCTCCCAAAGTACCGCAGGCGATTTTATGCATGTGGATGGATGCGTTCCCAAAAGGGTCTCTGAAGAAGAAAACTAAATCGGCATGCGTGCTGGCAATAGGAACGTCTCTGAGATATCATCCCATAGCTAACTAATGTCCTTTTGGATATGCTGACTTTCGTTTGTCAGCTGAATCGGGGTAATTTGATGCTACAACATGATTACAGCATGGGAGAGTGGGTGGATGAGATGAGATGATGAGTTTGATAATAAGAATCGAGCTGCGCGGTAACATCTTGTATCACATTTGGGGAGAGGAGCTATAAACCACCGTGAGTAGATCGTATGTATTCGAAAGCACGAGGAGGAGTTTTGTCTGATTCCGTTCCCCTTGCTGGTGTGAGTCGCAGTGGCACAAGCGCACACGCAGGGCAACGAGAAAAATATAATACGGGTGTTTAGACACAAAATCGGAGATGGCGCAAAAACGTGGGGAATGTTGTCGTATAGTATTATTATTATTATATTATTATTATTATTATATTATATCAATAATAATGTGTCCTCAATAAATTTCTTCGTACGGCATGGCTGTGCTGTGCTGTGCTGTGCTGCTGGAAAGGAAACCCCCAAACACCATGCCTCTCATCCATCCTCAATTCTCGCAGCCGAATCAATTGTGAAAACCAATCCCTTGTTCTCATCATTTCATTCGGATTGATTTGGATGTTGTGACGTTATTATTAATACCTACCTACCTACCTACCTAGCTACTCAACAATTCCTCATCCTTTCCAGGTACCTACCTACCCAATCGATGTAGGTAAGTACCTATATATCTCAGCCTTCCAACTCCCTACTGCATACATCTAGCATCCGGCCGATTCCCCAGCTGAAAAAGAAAAATCCAGCATCGTCAACATCCCATCTAATTAATAGCCTGTGAGATCGATCCATGGGCTTCACCGCACCACGCAAGAAAAAGAAAAAAAAAGGGCGTGAAACCGTCACATCCAAAGAATCTTCCATAATAGAAACACAGTCAGACCCGACTAAAAAATAAAAAAAGAACAGCCTCTCCGCGCTTGCCCCAACCTTATTCGTGAAAATCTCTAATCCAGAGAGAGGTTCCGTAGATCAAACGCTTTCATTACATATTATCATTATCATTATTATCATTTTCATTTGAGTACCTAGGTAATAAATCATGCAAGAATTTTCCACAATATGAGCGTAAATCCCCCCAAACCCGTACTCACGGCGCGGCCTACTACGGTAGGTACCTAGGTACCTAGTATCATATCGTATCCACGCCCTACGACCACTCTGACCAGTTTTCCCAGCACCCATACCTGCTGGCACCCAGAAATCCGGAGAAGAACAACACAGGGGACTGGAGTGGCAGAAACACGGGAGTACCGGCATGCTTCCAATCATCAGAAGAATGACGAGTCAGAGAATCCTTTTGTGGGGTTGTGCCCTTGTTTTCCCTTCCTTCCTTCTTGCTCATCTCATCTCCCTTGAAACCATCCTGGCCCCGGGCGGAAGAAGCGATGCTGGAATTATTAACCGATGCGCATTATCGTCAACGGGGCATGGAGATTCTTGGGGTCTCATTCACAATATTCATGGGATTATTGAGGTTGGTTCTTCGTTTGCATACGGGCATCTTGCTGGAATACCTACCTACCTACTTACCTACTGTATTGGAAAGAACATGGGAATATATTCAGCCTTATTTTGTTTTGTTTTTGCTTTTTCTTTTTCTTTTTCTTTTTCTTTTTTGCCCATGAGATTTCTGCATTCTCGGGGAGACCGGGGGAGTCTTAGTTCTTGGGGATTTTTCTTTTCTTATGATGGATGCTATTATGTATTGACTAGGTAGGTAAGTAGATTATATACATAATAATGCCCTCCCCTATTTTGTCTCTTCCGCCTCTACCTGAACGACATTTTATACTTTTCGACGTGGAATTGGGGGGCCCAGTGATGACGATCCTGGAGGATTTTATTGATTTCCCTTTCGTCCTTCTTACTTGAGGATCTAGATATGGGAGGCGTATGCGGCGGAATGAAGATCACGACTCCTTTCGTCGCTGCATTGAAACCTGGGGTACTCTCTCGATATTTCTGGATTGGTTTTTCATTTCATTTCATCTCCTTCTTCGCCTCTCGCACATCAACCACATTCATCCCTCTTCCACTTACTCCGTACATTAGAATCTTAAATTTAAACAAACCCCTTCGTATCTATAATCGTTGGCCGCATACATTATCGCGCCAAAGAAAAAAGATACTTTTCGGCCCCCCGGATGACAGGTCCAGCAGATACAAGACAAGCCACCGTGATGGGGATTTGAGGATCGAGGTGGCTCTCTCCAAATTGTTCCAAGACAACTCAGAGATGGACAAATATGTTTCGCATTTTGAGGGACCCGCAAGGCCATCATCTTATTGGGTTGGAGTGAGGCTCCACGGAGCAATCTCCATCAACATGGCTGGCGTATTTCACACCTTGGCACTAGAATGTGGTGAGGCCGTTATGTCGTGTTGTGTTGTGCGGTCGAACATCAACGAGATCCCCTGAACACGTGCATTAACTTTTGTCGTGTCATCAGTGATTAGCTCCCTATTATTTCCATCCACCAAGCACCAAAGCACCAGCCACGATTCCCAATGTCCTCCTCCATCATTCAAGCGAAACCCACGAAATTTCTCCGGAAGCTAATAAGTAGTATATGAGAAAGGAATCCCCACTCTCTGATAAGCAACATGAGCATGATGAGTTAAGCAATACACGCTGATCCACTCCAGCTTTTTTCTCTCCTTCATCAACTCTATCTCTGCCCAGTGCTCATTATGGACAAGGTTAGTATGTTTTTCTCAGTACTAGACTCTAGAGGGATTTAGTTAACAAATACACTAGTCATCTCCAAAGGCGCTGCCATTATTATTGTGGCAGCGCCTGTAGAGAATGGGGAGGGAGCTTAGCCCGATTAGGAGACACTTTACCCTTTTCAGAGATAGCTAGCCTGGAAATGGTCTTGATAACTTATCAACAGCGTTTCCTGCGTCCACTCCTAGCAATTTTTGGCGTGGGTGTCGATAAAATGGCCTAAATCGTACTAAATCTCGCTTTCACCTTGATAAAATTGAAGAAATCAGCAGGCCCACAATCTCAAGCGAAGCCATTCAGCGCTCTCCCCGAGTTAACCATCCCCCTTTGGGCATGCGGCCACTGAAGATAGCAGTGTATTTTTTTTAACTAAAGACTAGAGGTCTTCATCATCTTTGGGATCGGATTCTGAAATTTCTGGGAAGAAAGGAAGGGAGAAAGCGAACCCTGATTCATCCGTCTCACTCTCATCATGGTAGGCCCAGGTAGGGCTATCCGAACGGTTTCGCAACCAAGCCGCGCAAGAGAGATTAGATTCGTGTTTCAAAATCCCGTACGCGGACGGACTTGTGCGGTACAATTAAATGATGGAGAGGTTTCGGTATTACCCCGTGTTAATTAAACAAGATGCGAGGTCTCAAACCCTTGTGCCGGTGTCCATGACGACAAGAGGACATGCTTTGGAAAGAGGGTAGCGAAATAGCAAAGTTCGCAAGCCATCCTCCCAGCAAATATCACTCACTACTAGGTACCTACTTACTCGTACAGTACTAACTTCCAAGCAAAAAAGTATCCTCCCTCTCGTACCTGCACAAGTCATTCCCAAACATCAACCCCTTCACAGAGTCTTCAACCCATCTCGGACTTACCGAACACCATCTCCATACATTCCCTCATCATCATCATCATCATCAACATCATCATCACCATTCCCCTCTCTCCCCCCGCCCCCCCCCAAAGCTAGGTATCTAGATTCTACAGACTTACAACAGGCCCTTCTTCGGAGGGCTTTCGGCCAATAACCAAGCGCACGTAAACTTCTCCCACGAAATTAAAATTTGCACGGCGAGAGAAACGTCAGGAAGAGTGGGGGGAATAGTGGAGCTTCTCCAGAATCTTGGTCCTAACGTCCCGAGACAGATATGAAAATGTCGTGACTGGGACCCCACGCTTGTGAAAGGCATGTTCTCGGGGAAATAGACCCGCTTATATTTGTGTGTGGTTTTTTTTTTCTTCTTCTTTTTTCCGTAGGAGGAGTCTGAGGTCGATATTTGGAGGGAGGATTTGAATTGTGTATATAGGTAGGTAGGTATCTAGGGGGATAGGGAAGAGGCGAAGGGGAAGAGGGAAGAGGGAATGTGTAATGCGAAGATGTATGTATCCCTCTCCCTAACGTTGGGAATAGCTTCACTTCTTCTTGCATCCAAAAGATCATAGGTATGTACTGTAGGTATGTAACTCTGGTGGGTGCGGATCACTAGATAGATACCGTAGATATTTGAACGCGCTCCAAACATGCAAGGGTGGATCCTCGGAGCTTGGGCGGATCAGACCGGCACGAGCGGAAATAACCTTGCCTTGTGTGGAGTGAGGATAGGATACATAATGGTGGGGTCTCCAAACGCCGACGTTTGATTTGGAGCGAACGAGTTGGGTTTCGTTTCGTTTCGTTCTTCATAATAGTCATAGTCATAGTCATAGTAATAGTAATAATAATGGATCTCGTTGCAGATTCTTCGGCTTGGAGAAGACAGATTGCAATATTTTGTACATGGAGGTATGTACTGATCATGAATGATGATGATGTGATCCTATTGACAGAGAACATTCCATGACTGGATTATGTATTGCATCTGCGCCTGTAATCCAAGTAGGTATGATATTATGCAGGAGTTCTACCCTACCCTAGACCATTGATATTGATGATGACCATAATTCTGATTTCTATTTTAGTCCTTCTGTGGGCTAGGTAGATAGGTAGGTAACAATAATGAACCTTCATCCCTCGTCGCCAAGTTCGCTTCGGCTATGAGGGGTTCCAAAAAGCTTCTAGAAGAAACGAAAAAAAAACAAAAATCACGGGGTGAGCCTCGCCTCGCCTCGTCCGTCCGTCCGTCGCCGACATCCCGATTTCATTGGTGCACTGGGGGTTGAGCCGACGTGGTTGCGGATGAGGTAAAGTGGTGAGGGTAGGTAGGGTTGCAAATCGTGCGTGCGGGCGGGTTGCGTTGGGATCATTTGGGATGGATGGCGTTATCTCTATGTCTTGCTGCTTATCTCTTTCGTATGATATCTATGCGATGGATTTGGTTTATCGTCGAGTGGTTTGGCTAGGTACAGACATCGATACAGGAGTTTATCAATAACATGACCCACAAGAGAACAAACGAACGAAAATTTCATCAGCCTGGCTTCGGTCATCTGAAGCCTGACTCGTATTCAGCCAATGTGCAATGTGCCGTCCCCCAGCAGGCTCAGATAATGACATCTCGGACCTGGGTGAGATTGCGCCGTGCCAGTAGGTAGGTAGGTCTTCATCACGATGCGTCGGGGTCAGCCAAACCGTTATCCACACGACAGCTGCTGTCGGGGAAGTGAGGATCTACGATACGATATGGTATGGTATAACCAAGTGAGGCGCAGTCGATTTGGTACCCCCTCAGCATATATAGTCAGCGTGCCCGGGAACCTATCGTTCCTGATGCCATCCGGAGGTTTCTGATAATGCTACAGCTGATGCTGATACGGTTGTCTTACATAGGGGACTTTCAGTAGTGAGGTGGTGACGCCTTCACGAAAACAAGATGGGTTTGGCGTGGGGGTTGTACGGAGGAACTGGGGTAACGAGGATCCTTGTTGTGGGGTCAGTAATGGCGTCTTTGCTCCAGTAACTGTACTTATCTTTCTTTTTTTTTAATAATAATGGAAAGATAGGTAGTATTCTTAGTTAGCACTCAATAACTCATCTTCAAGTCTGGTCTTCACTCTAGAGAGATTATCCTCTCTTGAAACAGCGCCCCCCAACCAATGATTTTCGATAATAAGTCTCGATAATGTTTCCAGTAGATTCAAACGCTTAGTCTCGCATCCAATGCACGGAAGATCAATGCAACGGGGAGCTGTAATTGCCTCCTCCGAGAACAAGGGTGGTGAAGCATCTCTCATACAATCTCACGGATGAATTTGCAAGACCCCAATTTCAAGGGGTTCGGCTGTTCGGATACGGGGGAGCGCAGTTGATGCTATTCGCGCGTGTAAAAGGGGATGGATGATGGATGATGGAACGAACGGCCCCCTCTTGATCATCTCATTCAGCCTCCAAGGAAAATATCAAATCTATTTCGCGTTCACGGAGTAACCGCACTGGATATGCCTAGGTATTATTCAGAGTATGGAAACCCTAGTCAATTTTTTTTTTTCGTCGCACTACTAGTTGAAAATTCGATGGGATAATAGGGAGAAATTGCACGATGGCGCTTGGAAGGATCCTAGAAGGTAGGGAAATGCAAAACTTGATGAATGCGGGGCCGATCATATCCTAGGACTAATTGTGGAGGGAAGATGAACACACACCCACATTGTTGGATGATTCAAAAATGGCAATGCGATTTTAATACCTCTTGAGGCACGCCCCCCTCCCCTCTATTTGGGTAGGTATTGTCCCCTTATCTCTGGCTGGGAAGATGAAGATGAAGATGAAGCGAATAGAATAGAATAGGAGAGAGGGCAGAGGGCAGAGGGGAAACGGACACGGACACGGAGCTGGGGATGGGGATGGGGTGAAGTTGGAGATGGAGAGATTCCCGCGAAGTTCCGAGAGTGATATATGATCCCTACTATATACTTTTCCTGAGGTGATAACATGAAGAAGTCAAGGCGCCAAGCGTGGCAGATCAATGCATGAAGTTGTGCTCAAATATATCGATCGCACCACAGATATAGTGAGTGGCCTGTACCAATAAATGGTACAATCAATACATGAAAGATGTACCTCCCTCCCCCGGGCCTACCTAGTTAATCGATTGATGTTTTACATTCACAGCCTCATCTAAAATTATCATCGTGTACAATACGGAGTAAAAGGCGGGGATCTCGACTCTCGATTCGAGCTCGATTCATGCACATTATTTACATCCATATACCATCTCCGAGGCTCAACAGCTTCTTTTAGATTTTCTTTCCTTGGCGCCACAGATGCCGAACTTTCAACCTTCCTTTCCCATCTTCTTCAAAACACGTGTGTGTGACATCTCTGCTTGCTGCATCTAACCATTTCGTCTCGATGCACTTCATCGATCGGTCACGTGATATATCGAAACCATCTTACCCTAGGTACCTAGTAGGTAGTAGTACCACCCCAGCGCATATGTGATGGACCATGGCCCACCGTCCATGGGGTTTGGACTCTGGACGGCTTTATTATGGATCTTTGATCCTCACATACTCCATATTTTGAAATTACCAAGGTGGATCCCGATATCTCCCGGTCCTTTTATCCTCGTCCTTTTGCACCCCAATTTGAAATCTCAAGTTCGAGGTATCCCGAGGTTCTCCATAGGTAGGTATATATACACAATAATACACAATAATACATAATAATACATAATAATACATAATAATACATAATAATACATAATAATACATGATAATACATGATAATACATAATAATACATAATAATACATAATAATACATAATAATACATAATAATACATAATAATACATAATAATACATAATAATACATAATAGTACATAATATATAATATTTGATCCATGGACCATGAATCCATGAATCCATAAATCAATCCAGGATTCCATTATTTCGGCCTTTTTCATCGTGGGGCACGTTTATTGAATTTCATGGGGAAAAGCCTAAAAGGGTTGAAGCGATTACGTCTGTAGTACGGAGTACCGTACGGGGGTGATATAATATGATATCGTGAGATTAAATAAGATTAAAAATGAGATGTGTTCGACAGTCGACTGGAGGGGATTGGAACCATTCCGTTTTGCTAATTTCTTCGCGGTTACGGAACTTGGTGGATAGGTAGGTAGGTAGGTTGATGTTGATGTCCGCGGCAGGTACTACAATAATACCTACCTAGGTACCTAGTTATGGACAGATAATCATTAACCCCGACCAGGAGCCAGTCAGCAAGCAAACCAGCAAATTATGCGCCCCAGTCGCCGGCGTGCAAACCGAATACATATTACATATCCATTGTCTAGCTACCTAGGTACGTACAATGCCACTTTCAGCTCCGGGCTGGGAAAAATGATGCTATCGCGACTCCATTTTGTCCGAAAACCGCAAATTAAATATCCCCTCATCTTTTCAGGGCGATGCGATAAGCTTTTGGTGGTGGAATACTAGGTAGGGGCCCTAGCCTCGATGCATCGATGCATGTTGCTGTGTTATTGCATCCATCCAGATCAGATATCTGGGAAGTTATTCAACAGTTAGGCCGGACATGTGAAAGTCGATAGATTGATTATATTATTTGGTTAGTTGTGTATAATTTTTGAATCCGCTATCCAGTTTGGGGAGGAGGGTGTTGGACTGAGACTGATAGTCATACTGTATAGTCATTCCCCATTTTGTACACGATTATCTTTTATATGAATTTACTGGGGACCCCAGACCTAAGATTCTTGGGGTAGCTCCTAGGCACAACTTCCAAGATATAGCAGCTTCAACTGGCGTGTCAAGCTGCACTTGGTTACTCCAAGTGTCGGGTGAAGCTAGGGGAAAAGTTTTCTTCCTCGTCGAGATCAACAGTGCGATATCATATCATATATATTAAGGCGATCTTTTGGAACAGTAGCTATTGTAGATCTTTATTGTAGATCTTAGTGCTCCAGTTATACCACTGTCGCTGCCTGTCAGCCAAAATTTCCCCAGAATCATGCCAGATAGACTCTTTTTTAAACTTTCTTCTTATCATTCACCGGTTTGATAGCAAAAACGTGCTCTAGACACTGGAACCTGGAGGAGGCAAGATCCAGCTGGACTCTTGGCTTTCTAAAGTCAATCTCTTCATCCATCCACCTACTATAGCTATCACGGCATGGTATTTCCTCGCATGTTCAACTATTTGAATATTTAGCTTGGGTGGTCTTGACTGTTCAGCTAGTTAGTTCTTGTCTCACACAGCTGAACGAACTCTAAGTCGAGGTTTAATCTCTTCACTGTCCCCAGACTTTTGGAAGTACTTGCCGTATGCTAAATGCCTGTTTATAGTAACACAGATACCCCTCCCTCCATTCTCAACCCCTTCTGGGTTCTTACTCCCCTATTGCCAATCTCATTCTCATCAACTTAACCTTGCAACCTCCTTCATCTCATTCTAACCCACTCGTCCCCATACAGCTCAAAGAATACTCATGATCAACAACAAACAATATTTGATAAACCCCCAGCACAAGACAAAACACCAGCGCATCCCGAATGGAACCAACGATAATCAAATATTCTGACATAAGCAATACCCCTCCAAGATTTCCACAATTATTACCTAGTATTCCTAAAACCCCACAATCTGACCGACTCCCGCTTGAACTATCCGTTCCTATATCCTCCTCTCCACTTTTTCGCGAGAAAAATCCTTTCAAAGCTTAAGTAAGGCTTGCAAAACCTCGAGCCCTGTATCATTTTGTATTTAGCGGAGGAGTATATCCACTTCGGGAAGTGGCACAGTAAAAATTTCAATAATTTACACCCCAAATTCCCCAATAGAGTTGAAGAAACGGCCTTTCAAAAACCCAAGGCCGGGGCAATCTCAGGTCAAGAGGAAGCGCGGAGGAATGTGCGAATATGTACGTTGCTATACGGGGAAGAATACGCCGCAGAGGCCTTTGTCCCTCATCACGTCAAATCACCCAATAATAATTCCCACTCACCCACGGGGCGGACATACTCCCTCATCCCTCAACCAGAATGAAAACATCCATCCCGTAACCGCCCGTCTGCCTTATCTCTCCCATCCTTCCCAATAATGCCACTCGTTCGTTTCCCAGCTCCCAGCTCCTCGAAAACCAGCACCGTAAAATTTTGAACCCCCCCCCGTAAAACAACACTAATGTCAGGGCCCTGGGCCACCCAGCCCCCCGCTATTCCAACTTTTCTGGGCTCTTGGGATTTATGCTCGAGATGCGATGCTCGGAATTATGCTTGGAGTGGGCGGTCGGATCTTCGGTTGGAATTGGTCGGCTATTGCAATGAGCCGCGAAACTACCTACAGCAAAACCTCTCTATAAGGATGTTTTTTTTAGCACCAAATATAAGGATATAAAGAGATATCCTTTTATAGAGTTTCGGCTAATCCCGATAAGGTAGCCCAAATATATACCGACCAATTCCGATCGGGCATAAATTCAATATAATTTTCATAAATTTAGTATAATTTTCATAAATATTTTATACTTAAAAAAATATCTTTATATAGAGGGTTATTATAAACTAGATTTCAATTTTGAGACCCTCAACTACGAAGGATAATCCTTATAGAGGGGATATAAGAATATAGACATTTTCTACACCTAAAATCCAACGAAACCCAAAATTTAATCCTAATAGAGAGGTTATCCTTATATAGAGGATCCTTATAGAAAGGTTTTGCTGTACCTACCTGTAGTGATGATGGGTGGGAAAATTAGTTTGGGTTATGCCATGGAATAGCCGAGGCTATGCCGGCCGGTAGCGCCTGAGAGGCTGAGAACCGTTGGAACTTGGAGGAGAGGAAATTTGGGATGTGCCGTCAGGAACCCGGATTTCGGGCTGGTTTTGGGAGGGGGTGTGGAGGGGGTGTGGAGGGGGAGGGAGGGTGAGTTGTGGGAAGCGTGTGGGGAGGAGGAGGAGGGAGGGAGATGGGCTAGAGTGTGTATACTGGAGAGGGAGGAACCAAACGAAAATGCAAATGTATCGTGCACGTGTAGTGTGTGCATTTCCAAACTCCGAAGTCAGTCCGTCGATTCGGACTTAGGAAGAATTCAATCTGAGAATTATAATGGTCATGTGGCCAGTTTTCTCCCTCGCGCCATTGCAATCGTCTTCCACGAGAGTAGAAAGGATTATCTTTAAGGGTGGGTTAATATGTTGGATCCTACATTCTATTGTTTTTAGAGTTTCTCAACTTTCTTTCTTTCTTTTTTCTGGCTGGCAAAAGTTGAGGTCGTTATGAGTGATTGAGCCATAGTCGGAGAAGTCACTGCAAATCACGTATCGAATATTTGAAGGAGAAGCACTCCTGCGTTTTATTACCTTTCTTTAGCATGTGCTGGCATGGTCCAAGTATTACTAGTAATGCAATAATTACCATGCTATAGTCTTTTTTTCTCTTTTGGCGCGAATGTGCTGTTCTTTTTGGTCATGCGATCATGTTGCCGTCATGGTGTAGTAGATGCCATCCATTCGGAAATGGGACTATATGTTATAGCCTTTAGATTTAGAATGCCGAATGCTTGTTATGGGGTACCCCGGACACTTTTATAGAGCATGATCATCAACTATGACTCTTTGCTCGAGTTTCCGCCCAAAGTCAGTCGGTGACATCCCGTCGCTGTCTCCGCTTGCGCAAAAATCGCTTCTTGTGCGAAGTCTATGATCTTCCGGGTTGGAGAAGTAATACTCGTGGTTTTACTACATTGTGCTCCGAGTCAAGCAAGAAGCTGCGAGTGCAGTCACTTGGTCCAGATATCATAACCGAAAATGCAGGGGCTCGGCGGACATATTTCATAGTCGACATTTGTGTTGTTGCTATGAGCGTTGTATCTTGACACAGTGATGAGATTGAGCAGCTCTACTACCATAACTTGGGCTTGTGGAATTGGCTGAAAATCAGATCAACTGTCTAGGTTTGCAACGAATTAATTACATTAATTAAATAATGACACCGTAGGTGATGAGATTGAGCAGCTCTACTGCCACAACTTAGGCTTGTGGAATTGGCTGAAAATCAGATCAACTGTCTAGGGTTGCAACAAATTAATTACATGACAGCGTGGCATAAACATAGAACATAATCTACGCAGAGTAAGCGAATAACTTTCACTCCTCAGCCTCATTACATTAAATAATGACACCGTAGGTGATGAGATTGAGCAGCTCTACTGCCACAACTTAGGCTTGTGGAATTGGCTGAAAATCAGATCAACTGTCTAGGTTTGCAACAAATTAATTACATGACAGCGTGGCATAAACATAGAACATAATCTACGCAGAGTAAGCGAATAACTTTCACTCCTCAGCCTCAACTTCTATCACCGTAACGTTGACCATATCCTTAAATTTGGCGTCGAGCTTGGCCAAAGTACACTTTCCAAAGCAATGACACCGGCATCCACAGTCCTTCACATATTTTGTCTGCGCACCTGCCTCAGCCTTCTCATCTGCCTTTTTACCCCTTCGCCACTTAGGCCTCCTCTTTTCATATTTAATAATCGCCAGAATCGATAGAAAAACGCATTGCTCCAATTCGACACAAGCAGGCGATCTTTGCCCCATACTTTTAATCTTCAAGTTGTCATAAACTTGCACTTCGGCAGGCATGCTACCAGGAGAATCCAAATCAATAGCCAATGTAGCATACGCCTGGCGCGACGGATCTCCCTTCTTCGTTAGCAGATATTGCCTCATATTCCTCGTCGTCTTCGTTGCCTTCGTCGTCTTCTTGTATTTCCACGTGTATTTTCCAGATAGCTCAGCGGATTCTGGAGTAGCAGCATATTCGAAAGATAGTTTCGATAGTGGCGGCTGCTTTGAAAGATTCCAAACTGCAACCTTCCTCTGAAGTAGGATATCTATGCCCCGAGGAAGGCGTATTTTATAACTTGATTCGCATGGCCACAAGCTAGCGCTACCCTTTTTTCTTCCTCTGGAATCGGAGTGCGCCCCTGTAATAGGGTCTGCAAAATGCCATCCCCCATGGAACTGGGGATTGATGGCGCAATCCATCTGGACGCGAGCTTGGCGATCCATCAATTTTTGTTTGGGGGCGGTTTTTTGAATTTGTTGGTCAGAAAAGACGGGAAGACATTGAAATATTCGAAGTGGAATCATTGCAATTGGCATGATTGGCATTATAATAATTGTAATAGAAGTAAGAGAGTTGAAGAGGAGTTGGGGTTGAAGTTGGAGTTGGATTCGGAATCAAAACTATTGAAATCGAACAGCAGTTGCAGGAAAACCACACCACTACGAAAATGGAGAGGAAAGTACACCGGGGGAGGAGGGGTTGATGGGAGGGCTTTATATCTGTTTTTCCTTCAACTAAATACGTGGCATTAACCAAAAATGAGATCACCCACTACCTACCTACCGTACCAAACTATCAAAATATCAAGCCAAACACCTCAATTCTCAGCGGCTTCAACAATGTCGATGCTAAACGCTACCTAGGTGGGTCTAGCTCCAGAGATGAAGCTCAATATTATGAATATACCGGTGTTTAAACCGGTCGAGTCACCGTATTATCATTGATTTTGAAAGTGTCCGTCCTCAACGATCGGATATTTTTATGTCACAAATGAACCTGAATGGGGTGAGATAAGCTGTATGTAGGGTGATCGTATGATGCGGGCACATACACTTCGACAAAATGTTTGAAGTGTGGAAATCGACTTACAGTTCGTGGATGTGTTACGCCCGTCACTATGAATCATAGGTAGAATCGTAGATATGCAACCAGATAAAAGAACCATGCTGAAGAGGAAAGGATCATCTTCAGAAGATCACCAACCCATATAGAGAGTGTGATCACGTGACTAGCTACATGGTATTCACTTGGCAGGAGGCATGACAGGATGTATGACATACCGCTAGTTTCTCCCGTGGCATCAGATCAGAAATTTTTTATCCTTTTATCGTGTCCTGAAGACAGAAGACAGGATTTTCCAGCTTCCCTCAACTGGTTTATAATCCGTATCTTGCATTTCGAATCCAAAATTCTACAATATATCTTTCCACACTAAGGGGTCCACCTCGGTACACCTCGGTACACCTTCTTCAACCCCCTCCGCTATGCCACCCCCTCTACCCTTTCCACCTCGCAATGATCCGACATAACTTCCAATTGAGCACGAAAGTGAAGCCTTTTAGTTTCGAATCTGTGCAATAAGAGCTCTATAAATCGTACTCGACATGGAATTTGAATTTTTAGAAGTCTCTCAAGTCAAAAATTTAAAAAATTTAGGTGAAAAAGAACCAAATTTCAAAGCCCCTAAAAGGGGCTAAACTTTTAGCGATGAAACTAAAAATTAGGTCCTGTAACTCACACCCCGATCTAAATTGCCGCTCAGATTGAAATCACGATTTCAATTTAAAATACATCATTGTTTAAATACAGGAGGATAGGAAATCTGCAGGTTTATATATATATATATATATATATATATAAGAAAAGGGGTTCGTTTTTTGAAATGTATGACTCGAGATTTTAGATTAATACCTTACTTTCTATTACGTACATGCTCAATTTATTTTTGGAAGGGTGCATCTTCTGGCAAATAGCTTATGATACAGCGATTTAGTTTTATCTCATATCTCTTCGGATCTTCCGATTCCGTCATGGATAGCCGATCTGCGCAAAGATCGTTCTTGATGCTTCCACGCCCATTGACTCGTTTTGCATGCTAAGAATATACTAAATAAGTAAATTTGTTTCTTTTTGTTGGAATATGGTATATAATGCTAAGCAGAGTGCCTTGGTAGAACCCTTTTTCCCACACTTTTAATTCCCTCCGAGTGTCGGTACCCATCATGATATCATCCCATCATTACCATCAACATTTCATAAACTTATCAAGCACTAGCATGCAAGATGTAACCACCGTCAACTGTCACCGTCTGAGCGTTCAAATCTTGATTGGTAGCCGCAAACCATATTACTCCCGCCATATCTTAATCCTTTCCTGGTCTCTTGGCAGGATCCTTCTCATATTTCTCCTTCTTATACTTTTCCTTCTTATACTTCTCCTTATACTTCTTTTTTTTATATTTCTTTTTTTTATATTTCTTTTTCTTATACTTCTTTTTCTTATACTTTTCTTTCTTATACTTCTCCTTCTCAACATAAATCTTCTCATCCTATCCACTCTCTCCACCAGCCGTTATATCACCTGAGAATACACCCGGTGCTGCACCGGGTGTATTGTTGCACCGGCGGTGCAACATTATCAATCCCAATCTTCAATCCGTGACTCGCAACTTCCGAGTATAGCATCTGTATCGAATAGATAGCAGCGGCTTTGCTGGCGTTGTATCCGAAATGATGCTGTGAAGATTGGACGATTTGGGAAATAGAAGAGATATTTAATCACGGTTCCAGAATATCGATACTACTGATCCAAGGCATTTTGACGCAGAGGAAGGAAAGCCATCGCCGTGAAGAATAATTGAGGAACATTGGTTCGGTAAGTATTGCACCAATCGTCAAGAATCGAACTCTCATATCAAAGAGATTCTTCTTCATTTCCTCCGCGGTCCGGGCTTCGGTTTGTGGAGTATTCCCAGAGATTCCAGCATTATTGATTGAAATGCAAACATTTTGCTCTTGGGATTCGATCTCTTCTAGTACACTGCAATCTCATCTTTGCGGGTAATGTCAGCAACGATGGGGATGATCTCTGCTCCAGTGTTTTGACCGTGGTATTTGTCGACATTTTCTTCGAGCTTTTCTTGGGTTCGGCCCACGATGGAGACTTTGGCTCCTCCTTGACGGCTAGTGCTTGGATTGTCATCAAACCGATACCTGATCCGCCACCTGTCACAAGGGCCACCTCCTTGCCCTTTACATTGAACACCTCGCTCAAAAGAAAATTCTTGTTTGAATCAGACATTTTGGCTCTAGAAGTTGTTTGTTGGAATTGGGAATTGGAGATGTGCTTCATACGAGTTTGCGACTGACTAGGCTACGGAGGAAATACTCCAGGATGATACAATTCTGCAGCTGCTCCGAGGGGATTCAACTGGCCGGTAACACATATCGACGAATTCATGGAACAGGCATTCCCTCGATCTCGGCCAGTAAGTGCATACATTACGAATACAACCATCTGAAGTTTCCATGTCTGGAAATTACTGGAGGTAAGGAATGATTGCAGCAGGATTTAAAACAAGTTTTCGTCGACTTAAGCGTGGGTCTCAGAATCGTGTTTACAAAAAGTGAAGTGAAGAATATCTCACCATGAGGAAGTGTCGACGAAGCAGCAAACAACGATTACAACTTCAACCTCCAATGTAACCACTTTACAAATCTGGTATGTTTCTCAAGACTCTCTACTATTGACGTTTAGATATTTTGTAGGAGAACTATATATATAGGATGAATCGTGTCTGTTTGAGCTGCTGTGAGTTTCTTATGCCCTCGCTTGTTCCCCCTCACTCAGGGGCTATCAATGATACTACCCTTGGAAGTTCACAGCCTGGAAATTGGATTCAATTTTGCATCATATCATATTGCTCTTTAATTCCTAGAGATTCGAAGACATATAAATGTTCCCATCTCAACCTGATCGAGGAGAGATGTATATGTCAATATGGGATTTGATGCATAGGATGATAATATGATCTTTGAAGTATCTGATTACAACGGGAAATTTACTTTTGGAACTGATACATGGCGTTGGTGACACCTCAAGTATTTCGATAAGAATCGTTCATATACACATTAAAATGATACCATTCTCAAAACACCAGATGAAAAAGGGAAATATATTTCTGAAATTGTATATATAGAGGTGATGATATGTGAAGGATTTTTTCGTATACTAAATTTCAAGGAGGGAAGTAGCGGCACTTACCGAGCGGCACGAGAGATTCTGCCACAATATATTTAGGTACTTACTTTTTAATGGGTTGATCAGAAGGAACTTAATAAAGGGTTCCTGGGGATTTCCCAGTCGAGAAGAGATGCACCATGAGCAAAAGAAATACAGGACGCAGTTTGATCATTCATTCATTCATATAAGCAAAACAATACATTATATGTAGATAGGTAAGAAATATATATATATATCGAAATGCCATAATTCCAGGAACCATGATACACCATACTATGCGCAAACCAAGTCAATCTACCCAATCATGCAATTTGCCATTCTCTTCAAATTGCACGAGTGACAACTTGATTTAGGCCCGACTCTTATGAGGAAGGTCTATCATCTCCAGCTGCCGTTCATCAAAATGTGACAGGGGATTTGGATCCGATAATCTACAGCTGGGGTACGTTTCCATCCCAACTTTGGGAAGGGGGTGCGCAAAATTGGACCACGGAGGATGCCACTATATACCTATTCACCTTGTGTTCTTGTCTGATCCTACATGCCAGTAGCGATTCAACCTTTCTCTTCTCTCTCTCTCTCCCCCCCCGAGTCTCTCTCCCTTCTCTCGTCCAATCAACCGCCCTTCCTCTTTTTTTTGTTGCATGACTACAAATACAGGAAAGGATAGAATCTAGGTACCTAGTACTCATTTTGATGAATCTTGGGTTGCGAATGCGCCTGTACTTGTTGCTGGTACCTTATTAATGGCAACCCTGATTCCAGCTTTCATGAAGGGGCTACAGCACAACGAGATTGATCATTGAGCAGTGGGTATAGAACTTTAAATATTTGCCCATACAAACAAAGTTGGCAAGGATATTATTGAGAGTGAGTTTTGGAATCTCCATAAGCTACTTATGAGATAGATCGTGACCTTAATTCCTATCTTAAAATCCCAACATGAACCACAAATCCCGAATCCTCCCCTAATCCACACTCCTCGATACCTCCCTCTTGAACTCTCCATACTTTGAAGTGCTTATGGAATTCTTTGAGCCATGATTCAAAGACATCTGGAGAACGGAGCTGCTGAGCTATGATGCAGAGAGTTGGGCTATTGGGTCCTTTTTGATTTTGACTTTCCGAAGATAAGTATGAGGAACGAAGACGACATAAATCAACGCAGGTTTGAACGAAGGGTGGGATCAATGCGTCGTTGTAGATACAGTCGCAAGCTATGATTGTATCGAAACTGGTAGTGGTATCGGAGCAGGTAAGGGAGGGGGAGACGACGTCGGTTTCCCAGTCCAGGGTTAAGGGGATAATTTTGTTGGTTGAGGGTGATTGGGATGTTGATGTAGAAGTTGAAGAGGAGCTTTTGGATTTGCGGGATTTGGATTTTGAGTTTGTTGTGCTTGATGGCGTGGAGGAGTTGGAAGAGAGATTCTGGGAGAGGAGTTTGAGGATATATGATTGATCCGTGAGGATGTAGGATTGGACGAGAGGTGATAGAGTAAGGGCTATCAGGCCGGAAATCCCGCAACCTAATTCGAGGACGACTGAATCAGGGGTGATTATCTGATGTTGGAGGAGTGAATTTGTAGGTGAAGATATCCATTTTGCGAAAAGGGGGGTGATTTTCCATATTACTAGTATCACCGTTAGCGGTACTAAAGGAAGTGCTTATGTGCATGGAAATTTACCTGCTCCAGTAGTTCCACCATCCCGATTTGATGATAGAATTGTAGGGGATTGGTAGATTGTGAGATCTCTACCATTGATGGTCAGGTCTATCTCAGTGGCCTTTGAGTTGACAAATCCGAGATTCTGAGACGGGATGGTTTGAGAGAATAATAGGAACGCCTCTAGAATTTGAATTGCTTTTTAGCTCATGATATTCTTGGCTAGGACATGATTTATAAATTCGAACAACTTTTGGGTACTTAAGGAATGAGGATACGAGTTTGTGCTCAGAATCTAAGGTTTGACCATACAGAAAGGGTGGTGTTTAAAAGCAGCCCAAAAATCACCTCCCCTTTTCGGTAAGTACCTCGCGCCACAGTAAGCTGCTGTGCAACCAAGGCTCTCACACTGCCTCATTCCAAGCAAACGGAAGACCACTTGGCTATGTTGAATCAAGAAATCATCAACGTGGACTTGTGCGTGGCATCAAGATATGGAATGATTTTATATGCCTACCTTCTTCGGGATCCTCAACTTCTGGGCCAAGAGAATTCAGATACGATAGTACGCCTGTCATGATTGATGACTGCAGGAAGACTGCTGTGAGGTCAGCAAGCAATTGTACCAATATTGGCTGGAGAGGACGCGATATATGCTCGAGATCTCAATAATCAAAACTTATATTAGATAAACAAAAGGTGTGAATAGCTTCAATAATGCAATATGTTCTGACAACAATCAGGTACCGAGTTGTTATATCCTCTAGATTTTTTGTATTAACAGGGGAGGTGAGTCGGGTAACCGTGTGCAACCGTGCATAAGTACCTAGGTACTGTACTCCGTACTGTCCATTAGTTGTACTAATAAAGTACCTAGGCAGATAAACTCGGGAAATCAATCATCTTGAATTTAAAGACGGAAACCAAGGCAGCGTCGTCATAGATCAATCAATTAATAAGGTGGTTTCTCTTCAATTTGACCTTTCTAACAAATCAATCCCTCAACCTTTTCTTAACTTGAAAACGTTCACATCGTCTCAATAAGATAAACGTATTCAAAAATCCACGCGTCAACGTATCTTTTGTCCAAGTTACACGGAGACAACCATCAACAAATAAGGGAGCACATCAAGACTTCATCTATCCATCGCATCCATCGAATCCATCAACTCTCAATAACTGAGCTTCACTGCCACCACCACAAAATGTCGTCATCGGGGTCGCTCAAGAATGCCACCGTTCAACCTAGGTTCTATCATTCACCACCTTTCAGCGCGGAGGCTCCTGGTTACAAACCCGTAGCTGGCGAGACTATCCCAAGAAGACATCCTTTGACAGCCAACAAGCTTGCGAGTCGACCTTCCGAAGATGTTTCAACCGTTTTTGATATAATCAAACGAAGCTCCGAGAAGTATGGCAATGCGAAAGCTGTCGGGAGCCGTTCATTGATCAAGACTCATCAAGAAGTGAAGAAGGTGAAGAAGATGGTCGATGGCGAACAACAAGAGATCGAAAAGAAATGGACATACTTCGAACTTAGCGAATACAAATATATGAGTTTCGCAGAATATGAGAAGTTAATCTTACAAATTGGGGCTGGATATAGAAAGCTTGGGTTGAAGAAGGAGGATCGAGTGCATATTTTTGCTGCAACAAGTGCACATTGGTTAGCTTCTGCTCATGGCGCAGTTTCTCAATCAATGCCAATTGTTACCGCATATGATACGCTGGGAGAGGAAGGCCTCAAACATTCCTTGGTTGCAACCAAGGCCAAAGCTATCTTTTTGGATCCTCATCTACTACCAACCTTGATCAACCCCCTCAAAGAAGCCACGGACATCCAATACGTTATCTGGAACAGTCAAAATGAGGTCAAGCAAGAGAATATTGATAATCTTAAGAAGGCACACGAGAAGCTCAAGATTATGAGTTTTGAAGAACTACGAAAGCTTGGCGAAGAGAATCCCGTCGAACCAGTACCTCCCGCATCAGAAGATTTGTGCTGCATCATGTATACCTCGGGCTCCACCGGACCACCAAAGGGAGTGCCGCTTAAGCACAAGGCGGTTGTTGCAGCTGGTGAGTTGACCTATTATATGTGGAGTGTGTTCCTATGCTGACTGGCGCTTGCGCTTCTTATAGTTGCGGGTGTGAATGTAATTGTCGAGCCATATCTTGGCCCTGGTGATGGCCTGTTGACATACCTTCCTCTCGCGCATATTCTCGAGTTCGTTTTCGAAAATGCTTGTCTATACTGGGGTGGAACTATGGGTTACGGAAACCCTAAGACTTTGTCGGATACGTCGGTCAGAAATTGCAAAGGAGATATTCGAGAGTTTAGGCCGACCGTATTAGTTGGTGTTCCAGCTGTGTGGGAGTCAGTCAAGAAGGGCATCGTTGCCAAGGTCAACGGCGGTAGCCCAATTGTCAGAAACCTCTTTTGGGCTGCACTTTGGGCCAAAAACAACTTGTTGCATTATGGTCTTCCTGGTGCCGAGGTTTTGGATGCACTGGTATTTAAGAAAGTCAAGGAAGCCACTGGTGGAAAACTTAGAATTTGTATGAATGGTGGTGGACCAATCGCCAAAGATACTCAGCGATTCATTTCCATGGCCATTACACCGATGATCAACGGATATGGGTTGACTGAAACCACTGCTATGGGTGCTTTGATGGATCCTATGGAATGGACTGATGAAGCATTGGGTGATATTCCCGGCTCTATTGAAATCAAGCTTGTTGATTTCCCAGATGCTGGATATTATGCAACCAATAAGCCAAACCCTCAAGGAGAAATTTGGATCCGAGGAGATTCCGTAATGGAAGGCTACTATGAGAATCCCCAAGAAACTGCGGAAGCTTTGACTGAAGATGGTTGGTTCAAGACTGGTGATATTGGAGAGTGGGATAAGAATGGTCATCTCAATATTATTGACCGAAAGAAGAACCTGGTCAAAACTCAAAACGGAGAATATATCGCTCTCGAGAAACTCGAATCTATTTACCGTTCAGCTACTGTTGTAGCGAACATCTGCGTTTATGCAGATCAACAGAGAACTAAGCCAATTGCTCTAATCGTACCAGCTGAACCTGCATTAAAGAAACTCGCCGAAAAAATTGGCGTCCAAGGATCTAGTGTGGAAGAATTGGTACACGAGAAGAAGATTCAAGATGCTGTCCTCAAAGAATTACAGCAAGCTGGTAAATCCGGTGGATTATCAGGGATTGAAATCATTGAAGGTGTTGTTTTATCCGATGAAGAATGGACTCCTCACAATGTCAGTATCTCTCCCCTTTTGACAGCACGATGCATGCTAACATGAGTAGGGATTGTTAACATCGGCGCAAAAATTGCAGCGTAAGAAGATTTTGGCGAAGTACCAGAAGGAGGTTGATGCTGCATATGCTAGGAACAACTAGTTGCTTTTGATGACACTTTAGTAATGGTTTACGAAGAATACGTAGGTCATGAAAAATTCGTGGTTTTGAGCGTTTGGTGTGTTTTAGAGCCTGCGAATGATTCGTTCTGGTGGTTGGCAATTGTATGATAGTATGGGTAGTACAGACAGGCTTTACCTGTTCTACTTTAGATTTCACTATATGAAAGCGACGTATTTATAATTCCATAAATCTTTAACCTGTTATATTTTTGTTGCATGAAATCTGCCTCTCTCTCTTGCTATGGTTGTGAAGATAACAGCTCCTTAAAACAGAGAACTAAAAATCGTCAAAGTCACGGGATCACCGGTGGATGTCGCGAGTCGCGTCTGTTTGATGTTAGAGGGGAAGTCGCGATCCATCCACCCAAAAGTTCGACATCCTCGAACTCAATCAATCAAATGATCCGATAAGAGTCGAGTCAATTCCATTCTTTTACTCCATGGAACTTTCCACTCTTAATCAACTCAATCAACTCAATCACTATTGTCAATTGTAGGAAAGAATTGATTTGCGATCGCTTCTGTCCAAAAGTTGCACCTCTTTTCAACCTCGCGATTCAACTACTCTTTATCGCCGGATTCCTAACTCTTTCCCTCCGCATATGCCATTGAATTTCTCCATCAACAATTTCCTTACCAATATATATGATATGGCAGCCAATCCCGGGCTTCTGGGCTACCTCGATCGCAATGCCGATGCGCCTCCGCCAACTCCATCGCCTCAACTTCCGGCTCAAGAACGGGCAAGTCGTCATGCAATCGCAAATAAGCTGAGAGTATCCAAAAAGCAACGTCCCGCATCTGCCAACATGAATAGAGCTCATAATCCGGAGCATGCTTCTGAACAGCCAGCCGGATTTCCGCAAAGAAATACAGTTCATGGAGGACACCAAACGTACCCACAGTATGAACAAGAACAAGAACAAGAACAAGAACAACAGAACCGCGATAAATTCGATACTTCTACAGTGGGCGACGACTTTGATTATACTGTGAGCCAGGAAAACTTTTCGAGCGGGCAGAATATGGCAGGTGTTGATGTCAATGATGAATATAACAGAAGGGTTCCGGATGAGGCGGGACAAGATGAATATTATCAGGCTGCGCAATATCATAACGGCGACGATAGAGATCCACGGGATGATTCTGATCTTGGAAATGATTATAGCGATGGTGCGCCAGTAACCCATCATTTACAAACCACCCTTTACCAAAATAATGGTCAAGGACCGCACCCACAACAAGCTCTTGGAGCATCCATCTGGAAACATAGCCAGACACCAAAACCCGTAATTCAGTCACAACCACAAAAGCCGGCAATCCAGGCACAAGCGTCACAGCTTAGTCCAACAAAACATAAGATCGCTGGTCGCTTCAATCCGCCCAGACCCGGCCAGGTAGATACTCTTGCAAATCGTCCAAAGAATGGAATCCAAACAATTGAAACTTCTCGAAAGCGAGTTTTCGACGAAGGGGTATTTTCGCCATTACCGAAGGTTGGAAAGTCCTCTCAAGTAGTTGAAAGCCTTGAGAATGCCATACCTCTTGGTCTTGCGCCTTACAATATTCCACCGCCACGCACTCAAAATATGCAGCCAGCTCAAATTGATGAAGTTTCTGATGACGAAGAGTACTCCGATGAAAGCCACATAGACGAACAACCAGCACTTCAATCCCGACCAGTCGATCGACTCCCAACAGCAAACTTACAACATCAAAATGGCAACCTCAATCTTGCTAGCATCGAGCTTGATTATGACGATGCCACTTTAAAAAAAATGAAATACAACCAGCTCAGAGACGAGTCTTTTGAAGCTACTCCAGCCGCTTGCGAACAGTCCAGCGAGCCAGACATGTCGTTATCAGAGCGCACTCTTTCAGAACGTGTTAGCTACCATGTTGAACAACCTCGATCGTCAGATGGACAAGATACGGATAAGCAGCGCACCGCTATGGCTGAATTCTTCGGCAACTTATCCCAGGATGAATGGGAGGAAGCAGGGGATTGGTTTTTAGAGAGGTTCGCAGAAACTTTGCGTTCACTTAAGGATGCTAAAATAGAAAAGAGGAACGCGGTTGCACGCTTTGAAAAGGAAATAGAGCAGAGGGAAAGAGATGTGAGAGGAAGTCTACAGGCCTACCATGAAGATATGGAACGTATGAAAAGGGGCGCTAAAGGAGTCATTGAGGGGAAGACGATATAGACAAGCGTGACTGGTACGATTGCTGATTGCGTCGCTGATGGTGCAGGGAATAAATCTTCACGATGTACAGAGCTTATCGCATCTGGAAAACTCGAGCTTCGATCCGACGCACATGGAGCTTATATGTAGTAGCTATCAAATTATGTTAATATGTGCCGGATGGATCATTCGGCGGGGGTAATGAAAACGCCTGGGTTTTGGCGACGGGGAACGGAACGATGAGATGAGATGAGTCTTGTACTTTGCATTTGGCAGGGAGTTCTACGCTGGCTATTTCGAGATACCCATTTGCTTTGTACTTAGGTAATGGCAGCATATCAATTTTGCAATTGTACATGCATTACCATGATGCTCAATTTCGATTACAATCTAAATCTGTCCGAGAGTGTCCCTACGCATAATAGTCGTCAAGCGAGAGTGCTACAGTAAAGATGACCCCCTTTAGATTTAAGTCCATGATGTCACAAACATTAGCCATTAGTTAGATGTTCTTGTAAACGGGGCATATTCATCCGCTTTCATATCAAAGCTCATCAATGTTTATCTCGGGCTCATGTTTACCCCCAGTCCTTGGATCTACTGTTATGGACCTAGGATTGCTGACCGGTTTGGATGAGTGTGCATTTTGCGGTTTCACATGAAGAGATTCGGGAGTTTATTTTGAGTCGTGGAATACCCGCGGCCTACCTCGAGAATCGTCACATGGCGATGCGATCAAATCTTTTCCACGTCTCGAACGCGTCGATCTTTCCCCACAACCAATCGTAACTGTTTCCCCTTCCACTCTTCTTCCGGGGCCCGCGCTCGGAATATCCCCCGTCGCACGCCGTCGAGAAATAACTCATAGGCGGGGTAATAGCCATCGACGAATAGCTTCACCTGCTCGTCCGTCATGCCCGTTCCTTTTTCCCGCCGCAACGCGCGCTCTTGCTCCTGTCTCCATTCGTAGACGTATTGTGGGTCCTGCGCATCGAGGTGGATGAAGATGTCAAAGGTGTCGGTCATGACGTCGTAGGCTTTTAATTTCTCGTTCACGAAGAGCAGCGAGGATAGTGCGTGGTCGCGGAGGGTCGTGGGGGTGGTGCAGGTTTGGGGAAGCGCGAGACTGGCTTCGTGGGCAAGGGCGATGGCTGCGGCGGGGAGCGCGCGAAATCCTACACACCAGCCTTCGAAGAGGATTATTTGCACCGCGCGCTGGTTGCGGCTTGCGTCGTTCACGGTGCGGAAGGTCGAGGATCGATCGCCGAGCCCGGAGTGCAGGGATTTATCGTACGAGGGGATGTTGGTTGGCTGGGGTGGGGATTGGAGGAGCGAGGTGAAGAGTGCGCGGGCTAACGGGATATCGTGCGTGCCTTGTTGGAGGGGTGGTTAGCGGGTTTTACAGATATGGATGAGGATTGTAGGTGAGAAGGATAGAAATACCAGGTTCTCCTCTAAACCGCACCAGTTTGTTAGACTCGTTCTGGCTTGCCAATTTCTTTTGGTCTTCCCGGGTCAAATACAAATCGTCGATACTCAGGACTAAAGTCTCGAGCCCATGGTCTTCCGTGAGGATTTTGTGGAGAGTATTAACGAGGGTGGTTTTTCCGGCTCCTTGAATACCGTTTAGACCGATGATGAAGGGGCGAGTCGGGTGTGTTCTTTGGTGATGGGAGAAATGACTGAGGATAAATGGAAGGATATGCGGGGTTTTGTCGTCATTCATGGTGAAATTAGGGATTGGGTTCGAGAGAGTCATGGTGAGAGAGATAATAGAGATAAAATGCAATTGAGGTCCCAAAAATGGGTGTCAGAAATGGGTGAGGGGGAGAGCATCATGGTTCGGGATTGCGGGGTGTACCTAGTTTGATTCCCCACTGTCCGTGGTGAATGGGAAGCCCGTCGGAAATGTTAGAATGTTCTTCCGAGAGTTACAGAATAAGGTTATGGTGAATGCGGTTAGTGAAATTAGGGACTGGCTTCTCATTCACATGTGAATTGAAAAAGAGAAAGAGAGGATACAAGGCTGAAGAGTAAATAAATCAATAAATAAATTAATAAACAAATCAATATCCAAGATTGTTTGACTTTTGACTAATAAGGTACCTGTGTACCTACTAGTATTTCTACCAAAAATTATCAAGGTAGAGTTTACTCCATACACCAGTAAACAATTGATTGTTTTCAGTGAATATTCGCATGTGAAAAAGGATCCATCAATCAATCATCATACTGGGCCGGTACTGCGTGCAGCTGCCCGTCCCATCGTACCCCGGAAATGTGGAGTCATGGGAACCAGAGCTTAACCTCGTATCGTAAGCGTGTACCGAGGTATGAATGTTCCAATGGCCCTGCAACAAAGCAACCGAGCCATTTCTACATCAACATTACCCTTATTAACATCGCTCAGTCGACGGCTTCTCTTCTTCATCTTTTTCTTCAATCTTCTCCTCGCTCCCATATACATCATCAATCCTTCCTTCTATTCTAATCCATATTTGAGCAATTGAAGATCGCAGATATCATACAAACAACCATGTCGGAGCTACGTTATGATGGTCAAGTTGTCGTTGTGACGGGAGCCGGAGGTGGATTAGGGAAAGCATATGCTCTCTTTTTTGGCTCAAGGGGTGCGAGTGTAGTTGTCAATGATCTTGGGGGATCATTCAAGGGCGAGGGTACTTCGACAAAGGTATCTATTCCTTCCTATGATCAATTAGCCATCTTACATTCCTAAACATTCCTAAACATCCGACTAACATCATCTCAAGGCCGCAGATGTTGTGGTCGACGAAATCAAAGCCCAAGGCGGAAAAGCCGTAGCCAACTACGATAGTGTCACGGAGGGCGAGAAGATAATTGAAACCGCCATCCAAAGCTATGGCCGCATCGACATCCTTCTTAACAATGCCGGCATCCTTCGCGATGTTTCGTTTAAGAACATGCAAGATAAAGATTGGGATTTGATTATCGATGTCCATGTAAAGGGATCATATAAGTGTGCGAGGGCAGCGTGGCCACATTTCAGAAAACAAAAGTATGGAAGAGTTATCAACACAGCTAGTGCGGCGGGTTTGTTTGGAAGCTTTGGTCAAACGAATTACTCGGCGGCGAAATTGGCGATGGTTGGCTTCACAGAGACGTTGGCGAAGGAGGGTGCGAAATATAACATCCACGCCAATGTCATTGCTCCTATTGGTATGTTTCTCGTTTCCTTCCGAGAATTCGTCGGCCACTAATGAAGAATAGCTGCTAGTCGAATGACCCAAACTGTCATGCCACCTGAGATTCTCGAAAACCTGAAACCAGATTGGGTGGTTCCTCTTGTGGCCGTTTTGGTACATAAGGATGCCCAGGAGAATGGCTCGATCTTTGAAGTTGGCGGTGGGCATGTTGCCAAGCTTCGGTGGGAACGCTCAAGTGGTTTATTGCTCAAGGCAGATGATTCATATACTCCAGGAGCTATTTTGAAAAAATGGGACCAAGTCAGTAACTTCAAGGATGCCGAATATCCTTCTGGTCCTGCGGATTTTATGAGCCTTCTTGAGAAATCAATGGAGATGGGTCCAAATGAGCAAGGGGAGACTCTTGATTTTAAAGGAAAGGTTGCTTTAGTTACTGGTGGAGGTGCCGGGTAAGCAATCAAAGTCTGATTTCAAAGTGTTAAGCTAATATTGTTAGTATTGGTCGATGCTACTGCTTAGCCTTCGCCAAATACGGTGCCTCGGTCGTTGTTAATGATTTGATGAATCCAGATGATGTTGTTCAGGAAATTCAAAAGTCCGGTGGCAAAGCTGTTGGTATCAAGGCATCTGCTGAAGATGGAGATACTGTTGTCAAAGCTGCTATCGATGCTTATGGACGCATCGATATCATTATTAATAATGCTGGTATTCTCCGCGATAAAGCTTTCACCAACATGGATGATAAGATGTGGGATCAAGTTGTGGCTGTCCATCTTCGAGGCACATACAAAGTCACCAAGGCTGCATGGCCATACTTCTTGAAGCAAAAGTATGGTCGTGTAGTAAATACTACTTCTACCAGTGGTATTTATGGTAACTTTGGACAATCCAATTACGCCGCTGCTGTAAGTTCAATTCCGTGACCTAGAAGATCATTGCTGACTCAAGAAGAAATGTGGTATTCTCGGTTTCTCTCGTGCCCTTGCTCGTGAAGGTGCCAAATACAATATTTATGTTAATACAATTGCACCAAACGCTGGTACTGCGATGACCAGAACCATTATGCCAGAAGAGATGGTTCAAGCTTTCAAACCAGACTACATAGCGCCACTAGTCGTCGCTCTTTGCAGTGACAAAGTCCCAAAACCACCCACTGGAGGCCTTTTTGAAGTTGGTAGCGGATGGGTTGGACGAACAAGATGGCAAAGAACAGGTGGACATGGTTTCCCAGTCGATGTTAAACTTACCCCAGAAGAGGTTTTGAAGAACTGGGAGCGAATCACCAACTTTGATGATGGACGAACGGATAACCCTGAAGATAGCCAAGATGGTTTGAAGAGTATCATGGCGAATATGCAAAATAAGAAGGGTGGTGCGAGCAAGGTATGAAACCTTCTCCCCAATTTTGGAATGGGCGTCTTATATATCATAAAAAAATAAGGATATTTGTTAACCTATTTTCTGTCACAGAAAACTGAGAAAAAGGTTGAGGTGAACCAAGAGATTCTTGATAAAATTGCTGCTGCAAAGAAAGCTGAAGCGAGTGGAAGTGAATTCAAATTTGAGGAGCGTGATATCATGTTATACAATCTCGGAGTCGGAGCAAAGAAATCAGAATTGTCTCTAGTTTTGTAAGATGCCCCTTTCTTTCGTATAAAACTCGACTAATAGAGATGTAGTGAGGGTGATGAAAACTTTCAGCCTCTTCCAACTTTTGGTGTCATTCCACCATTCAACGCCGAAGCGCCTTTCTCCTTTGATGAAATTGTCCCCAACTTCTCCCCCATGATGCTCCTCCACGGCGAACAATATCTCGAAATCTCTTCCTATCCAATTCCTACCTCTGGCACTCTCATCTCATCCCCAAAACTACTCGAAGTAGTTGATAAAGGCAGTGCGGCCGTTGTGAAAATTGGAACCACAACAACGGAAAAGGAAACGGGGAAGAAAGTTTTCTACAATGAACAAACCGTTTTCTTGCGAGGTAGTGGTGGATTCGGGGGTGATAGAAAGGGGATGGATAGGGGAAATAGTACGCGAGCTAACAAAGTCCCGGAAAGAGATCCGGATGTGGTGGTGGAGGAGAAAACGACCGAGGAACAGGCGGTGCTTTATAGATTGAGTGGTGATGTGAGTGTTTTCCTCTACCATCGTAACTTTCGTGACCTAACGGAAAATCATAGTACAACCCGCTTCACGTCGACCCCGCATTCGCAGCGGTGGGTGGATTCAAAGCTCCCATTCTCCATGGTCTTTGCTTCATGGGTATTGCAGGTAAAGCGGTATATCAAACGTCAGCCCCCCCTTCTTCATCCACCTTCCATATCCATCTCTCCCATCTTTTTTTTTTTTCGGATTTCGGGCCCGCCCCTCGCTAACTATGAAATAGATTTGGCCCCTACCGAAATATCAAGGTCCGCTTTGCAGGCACCGTCTTCCCGGGCCAAACATTGGTCACGGAGATGTGGAAGGTGGGGATCCGTCACGTGGTCTTTCAGACGAAGGTTAAGGAGACGGGGAAATTGTGTATTGGGGGGGCGGGCGTGGAGCTGCTGGGGGAGAGGGGGTTGTTGTAGAGAGTGGTTTGTTGTGGATTTGGAAATGGGATGGGGGATGGGGATGGGGGAAGGGGGAAGGATGTGAAAAATGAAAAATGAGAGATCAGCCGTTCATGGAAGGAGATTTGTATGGGGGCCTTTCTTGGGTTTGATTAGAGATTGGGAAATTGGGAAATTGGGAAATCAAATGAATTAAGCTGGATTGGATTGGATTAGATTGGATTGATCACTCGTGTTATTCGATTGATTGACCCGTGAGATTTAGCGGGGGGGGGGCCTACTGCCGGATCGGACTGGTAGGTATGCATTTTTATTTTTCTTTGTGTTCGCCTGTGCACTGTTGCAAATATTATATGTATGTATGTATGTATGTATGTATGTATGTTTCTCTTTTGTGAGGATTCTGTCTTTCTTTTATGAGATTCATGAGATTCGTAAGATTCATGATATTCGTGACGTTCATGACGTTCATCAAAAGGGTATCTTATCATACAATATCTTATCATATCTTATCAAACCCCCCCAAAACACCAAACACCTAACAGAAGCAGAAGCAGAAGCAGAAGCACAAGCCGTTCCCGCAGCTAGCTCTCAGGCAAGCGCCTCTCACGTCTCCCCATAAAATCTCCCTCCCATCCTTATCAAATCTTCCTCGTCCCTTTCGATATTGAACTCGAACTCGATTTCGATATCGAACTCGGCGCCTCGGATACCTGGGGTACCTCGGATACCTCGGATACCTCAAACGCCATCTTCTTCATCTTCTTCATCTTCTTCATCTTCACCTTCTTCCCGTGGCCTTTCTCTACATCATTCTCTACATCTTTCTCAGCTTCATTCTCAGCTTCATTCTCCACATCATTCGTGATCGGTGTAGAAGGCGCCTCATCAATCCGTTCCATGCCCCGCGTGCCTCGTCGCGGATGATGGTGCGCGAATGTGGATGTGGATGTGGATGTGAATGTGGATGGGAATGTGGCGCGGCGCGGGGTGAGCGCAACAACGACTTTCCGGGCGGAGGAACGCAGTTTTGCCCGCATTTCCCAGGATCGTCGTTTGCTGAGGTAGAAGAGGGTTGATGTTGTTACTAGGGGGGAGAGAGGGGTTAGTGAGGGGGGTTAGTGAGGTTGTGGGGGGTGGGGGGGAAGGGAGGGGGGATGGGAGGGTGAAGGGGGGAAAGGAGGGGGGAAGGGGAGGGGGAAGGGGAAGGGAGTAGGAGTTAAGGAACAAGGGACGTAGGGGAGTTCATACTTCAAAAACACACACGCCGACCACCGCAACGATAATAGCAATCATGGCCCCATTCGACAACTGGACGCCCCCGCCCGACGTCCCCGATGCACCGGCATCGCTATCGGCGCCGCTGCTCCCGCCCGCACTCGCGGCGTCGCCGGCGCTCGGATCGTCTGGGAGCTGCGGCTCGGTCGTCGCCAGCGCGGAGAAAAATGAGGCGATTGAGTTCGAGGATAGGGCGGGCGTGAGGGGGGTGGTGGGGGGGAGGGGTGGAGGTGGATGATGGGGTTGATGTGGATGTGGATGCGGATGTTACGAAGGAATTCTGAGCTAGCGTTTTATGTGGAAAGAGAATGAGGATGAGGATGAGGATGAGATAGGGAAGGATATAAATGAAGGGTTGTTGGGGGTGGGATATGGCTTTCATGGTGTATGGATGTATGTATGTAATGCGATAAAGAAAGAAAGAAAGAAAGAATCCTGGAATCCAATGCTAAAACTTCGAGATAATATAGGAGGTACTTGTAGATGTAGATGTAGATGTAGACCCCGATGATAAATGAATGAACCAATCGTACTCGAGGGTAAAGTGGTGAAGAAGGGGGAAAGATAATAATAATAATAATAATAATAATAATAATAATAATGAAACTCCTGACGCCGTGATTATGATTGTGATTGTGATTGTGATTGTGGCATACAGGACCTGAATCGTACAGAAATGAAAAAGGAAAAACGATAAATTATTATAGGTATTGAAGGGAGAATATTGTGTTGGGATGAGATGCGATGTGATGTGGAAATCTAGATGATATATCTAGGTAGTAGGTAGGTATCATATATCTATACCTACCTACCTACCTTGATGCAATCTATATATTAATTACCTTATTACGATATCCATCCATCCATCCATCCACCTATCCATCTATCCAATACCTATCATTATAAGCGCAGAACGAGGTACCTACATACATACCTACCTACTTACCTACCTACATACCTCCAGTTATCCTTGGTATGAAGGTCTCCGAATGGGCTCCGAATGGTCTATTCATGCTCATTCCATACATCACACTCATATCATACATCATACAATATATCATACATCATACAATACATCATACATCATACATCACCAGCCTTACCATTAGATGTTTGAGTATGAGTATGAGTTTCATACCGAAATAATCATCTACCTAGTACCTACCTAAACTGAGGTTGCTACAAATAAGTATAACATGGATGGCAACAAGCGTAGCGTAGTCCCTTCATTTGATTCGTTCCGAGATTATTGTACTGTAAGCGCCGGGATTTGGATTGGTGGGTGGGGCTTTTACGGGGAACCTATGATATGCGGGGATGGGAGGATGGGATTGCTGATTTTCTTTGGGCGCGTGGGATGGGATGGGGGAGATGGATGGATTTTTTGGGAGTGGCTGTGGATGACACCGATGGAGGTTGAGGTAGGTGGAGGTAGAGATAGGTGGAGGTAGGTGAGGTAGGTGAGGTAGGTGAGACGCTGTGGGTTGGGGATGGGGGGTGGAAATGCTGGGGATTGGTTGTGCGGGTTTGGGACTTTGGTGCTTGTATGTATGGTATTTCGTCCGTCCGTACCTTCATAATTTTACCGACAACAGTTTTTCGCTTTTGAAGAAACATACCTAGTAGGTACATAGTAGGTATGTATGTATGTATGTATCGTCCTGCAAGTAAGTAATGATACTCCGGTAAGATATTTTTACACACATACATCTATTTTGCATACCGCATTTAATTACTCCGCAAGATATGCAACAGAACGCGTCCCGATCTTCGTGATTGGGTTTCGAGATGAGTGATGCTGGCCCCGGCCCGAGAGCTATATCGAGAAGTCTGCGTCTCGGTTGCTGGAGATGCCGTCTGTGGCATTGCGAATCGAATATGGGATGAGGTGAGTGTGGTTGGTTATTGAGGCGGCGAGATTCTACGCCCCCTCGCGTTATTTTCGCACTCGTTCTTTGGTTTGGGATTTGGGATTTGGAATTGGGGTTTTCAAAACGGGCGTGTGGGAAAGATTGGACGGGCTAAGTTAAGCGGTGGGTTTTTCATTCGAAGATACACGCTGGTGTTTTGTGGACATTTGGAGATCTTTTCTTTTGTGTTGGCTGGTGTTAGTGTTGGTGTTGCGCAATACACTCATTCCGAGTCATCTTATGTGTTCAATACTTTTGACTCCGGTAAGAGAATGCAGGCCTTGCATCTTAAAATAGATCATGCAGTTGGAGAGGGTAGGTGAGTTGCAGGTCGAAGCGGTTATGCGGTCAAGTATATTTTCGGGCGTTGGTCTCGCCTGATGGTAAGTCTCGAGAGTTCTTTTTTGATCAAGACAAGTGTACCGCATAATCAATATCTACTCGTCTTCAACTGTTTGGTATGCCTGGAACAACGTGGAAGGGTTTCGGGGCAGGAGCAAAAAATCGATCTCTTTATTTTATTCCAATCGGTTTATATAATTCGATATCTTTTGATACCGAGGAAAAAAAGGATTTGGAAAAAGAAAAAGGACGTGTATACACCCCCTTTTCTTCAAGCTGTTTCGTTTCAGGCTCTATGGATCCTTCCTATCTACTAGGTAGGTTCTGTATTTTTGTGGAAATCAATTGGTCCCGAAGTCGAGCAATTCTCATCAACACGTGTTTATCACGTGCTTGTTTCTGAAGTAAAAGTATATCTTCATTTGTAGGAACGTCGACAGAATGGGGAGTATTATCCTCAAAATAAGTTATTTTGGGAGGTCTTGTAGTTAATACCTCCATAATTCTGATTTTCTAGTTTGATGGTGTTATGGTAGAGGCTCAACAAAGATTGTACTGGCTCGTGTTGGCGATTGTTGATAGAAATGGAAGGAACGAAGGTCCTCCTGCCTCCACGGTCAAACTCACACACTCATGTATCAAAATTTTACTCTACCCCACATTCTTCTATCCTCAACCTTCAATCCCATCTTCAGTTGATTACATGTATCTCTTCATATTCATCTTCGTATACCTGCATTTCCTTCATATCTCGTCCGCTATCTATCTGAAGTAACAGACTTCCGACTGTTATTTGAAACCTATATCAAGACCTCATTATTGGAAGAGTAACTCAGGTGTATTGAAGGAGATTGATTATCTTTCCACCAGGTTATTACCATACCCAGTTGTGAATAGGTAATTACTTTTGCATGGCCATCAGCCTTCCATCCACATAGTCGCCCGCCTCCCCACCCTGGTAGGAAGCCCCCCAAGCGTGAGAATTCTTAATATTAATGCATATTTAGTAGTTCATACTTGTCGAGATGGCTCTCAACCCAGACGAGCAGGAGAGCCAAGTCGTGGCCCCACTACATTCTCCTCCCCCCGAGCAAGAGTATCTTGATGATGCGTTTCCCGGTGGCGCCTATGGCTATCGTAATACAGATGATGGACAGGGATTCGACGCCGATGATGAACAAATGGATGATTTTGATACTGGCAAAGGGGTCACGGATGAAATGGTTATGGATACTCAATTGATTCCCCAGCAAAAGCCTTCTCACAACTTTCAACAAGATAGTAACAAATCTTTTAGCGAGGAAACTCAATTGGAAGGTATTGATAGGGACCCTCAACCAATACGAAATCAACAGCAATCATTTCAGAAGGACACCCAGAATGCCAGTTTTAGTTCTCGATCCTTTGTTGAAGAGACCCAACTTGTAGCGATTGAGATAGATACTCAAGCTTCTGAAGATGCTACTCAATTTGCAAGTTCAAATCCATCATCCCAAAGACAAGCTATTCATGGAGACGTTCAAACAGCCAGCAATTTCGTCAGTCATACCAGTATGTCACCGGCCAAATTTATTTCAAAACCACCACTTCCAGAAGCACCCGGCTTCAAATATGGTGTTGCAGCACATACCAAAAAGAATCATGAATCTACAGTTCAGAATACACCAGCTCCAAAGGCTGCAGCTCAACCGGAGAGACATATTACCAAGCCATTACCGAAATGTAAGTTAATCACAAGAAAACTATCGAATTACCAGTATGAGGGTAACCTAATACATCGGCAGCCACTCCCATACCCGGTCCCCGTGAGGAACCCCCAGCAAAACCTGTACAGCCTACGCGAAGAGCACCCCATTGGGATCATAATACTTCTGTACCCCCTGTGCCCAATGTTAGCGCTGGTCTGTCTGTCAAACCATCAGTTCTGCAGAAAGAAGTGGTTCCTACTGTTCAAAATACCACAGTAGTCGGGCGCTTATCCGGTCCTCGCAGTTTACCTTCCATGGATTTGGTACAACCACCAAGAAGAATGCCCCCTACAGTTCACAAAACTTCCGTACACCACCAAGTGCCCGATGTTCGTTCCAGCTCATCTCTTAAGGCACCAGGTCCAGAGAAAGAAACGCATCCACATATTCGGAATAATTTAGCGGCCGAGCATTTATCCGATGTTCGTATTTTGCCTTCAATGAATCCGGTAAACTGTTCGAGAACAGGTCCCTCCTCTGTACGCCACGAATTGCCCGATGCTAATATCGATTCATCCCTCAAGGCCCTCGCTCCGAGAAAAGAAGCCCGTTCAATCGTTCAGGATACTTCAACGGCAAACACTCTCATTCGAATGCAAGATAAACGTGTGGCAGATCCATTGCTTCAAACAGAAGACACGCAAAAGACTTCTCGTGGCATCTTCTCACAGTCTGCAAGTGACATTGGTCCATCAAAAGATGCGAACTTCTCCAAGGAACCAAATAAATTTTCCATGCCCAAGGCTTCTCACAATGAACAACTGAAGCAGGTTGAGTTACCTCAACAAGATACTTCAACACCAACCCATGGTCCACAACGTCTCAAGTTGAGACAAAGATCTTCGAATCAGTAAGAAAACTTCCCGCTGCGCCTCAAACTTACCAACTGACTTTAAGTAGATTGAACCGTTTCAGTGTGAAGACCAAATTCAATGTTAACTTGGTCAAGAAGGCCCCTTTTCCAGAGGCTTTTTCTGACCACCCTAAAGTACGAGTACATCGAGATAAACCGAGAAAAATTCAAGTACCATCTGCACAATTGGAAAAACAGCCCGAATACTCAGAATCTCAGTTGGTTGAGGATGAGTTGCCAACTCGCATTCATGCAGCTGCAGAATCATCAGAATCTAGGAGATCACCTATATACAACAATCCTACTCAATGTAATCAGGTACAAAGAAACAATGCTCACTTAGTAATAAATCCTGCTGTTGGCCCAGATTCTCGGATTGACAACTCGAATGATAGAACGGAAGATTCGGCCATGACTCCTGTAGAATATGAAGAATGTCCCCCTGCAGAAGACTCCAGGCAATCTCATCAATCCATTCCAGTTTCTCAGTTTCGATCAGACTATCACATGGCTCAATCTGTTCAGCATCCATCAATGTATCGGGAGCATTCTAACCCCGTGTCACAAGCAAACACATCTCGGCCTCAATCACGAGTGGGTTCATCTCGACCCCAGCCAATGGCACGAACTCAAGCTGGAAATCAGACCCAGAGAAAAGCCATGAATAGGCCAATGCCACCACATGATCTTGAGCCTCAAGGGATTTCTGAGGTAGTACCAAGCCACAGTGGTCGTACCAAGGTTGCCAAAGCATCAGCTGCGCATTCTAGAGATGACAGTAGTCAAATATCTCAAGTTGGAGATCATGTCAGCAGCGGGCAGGAAAGACCCCACGTAGATGTTTATGCGGTCTACAAAGTTATTGAGGATGTTCAGAAGCAACAATCGATTATTAAAACTCAAGAGAATGAAATCTCAAATCTCAAAGCCAAGCTGCAAGACGCAGAAACCAAATTTCAAGGTAAATGTGCAATCAATGCAGAACTAAATGCGAATAAGGATGAATTGTTGAAGAGGGTTGAGAAACTAAGCGATATGTCCAACAAATATAGGCAGCACATCAATGATGTTGTCATTTGCCAAAAGGCTCTCAGGGAAGATTCCAAAGAGATGAAGTCTACGATGAGAGATTTGCAAGCAGTTCCCACACCCGAGAGCAAAGAGATTGAGGATAGGATACGTCAGGGTAACAGAATGAAAAAGCTGTTGGAGCAAATCAAGCAGGCTCAAAGAGAACAAATTCAGCGGGATTCAAGGAATGCACACTTCGAAACTTTGTACGATGAGATCGATCAGCTTGAACGTGCCAATGAACGCCTCAAAGCCGATCTTGAATCAAAGTTGGTAGAACTTCAACAAGAACGCTATCGAATCGAGCAACTCCAGAAACAAATCAGCAGTGGTGAGGTTGATCGTCACAAAGAAGTGATGGAGATCCTTCAAAAGCCTCAAGTCGATACCCTTGGAGAACTTACTAAAGAAGATGGAATTCTTAATAAGGTTTTGACTTCTAGCGAAGGAGTTCAAGGGAAGTTGGACGAAATGTCAAAGACTGTCGCAAATACTCTCAGTCAAACATCGGAATGGCCACAAACTCTGACGAAGATTCTCGAAGAATTTTACTCTAGAATTCAGACGAAGCTTGATGACAACGGTAGTAAGGATACTACTTTCCAGGAGTCGACCGTCAAGCTCTTTGATGACCTTAAAGAACGTCTCAATCAAGTCAATGGTGAACTGGATGAGAAAACTAAGCTCAATGAGCAACTCAATTTGCTTCGAGAGAACAATGCCACCCTCAAAGCAAATTTGAACTCAAAAGAAGCAGAATCAGAGAACAATGTCGCTCGGTTGAACGAACTGACTCGAGAACTCTCAGATATCCGTTCTCAACTGATGAATAAGACTGAACAGCTGGCGCTCTCAACTGCTCAACCAAGAGAAGACCCAGAAATGAAGAGAAAGATCGATGATTTGACCATGGACACTTTAAGACTGCAAAGCCTTCTCACTGCCGCAAACAATGACAAACTCCTAGCTGAGAACAGTGTACAAACCCACCAAGCGACCATCACCACTGTACAAAACCATTTACGCGAGACAGAAGACAAATTGAAAAATGTTGAGTTGGCTATGGAAACATTGGAGGGAAGCAATCGAAAGTTCCAGAATGAGTGCAGATCGGCCACCGAAAGAGTTCGACAGGAGACCACACAACTCGCGTTGTCGCGAAGAAAAGATTTGGTTGCCCAGCATGACACCATCGTAAACGATCTTAACCATAAACAAGCGGAAACCGAAAAGAAATTGCAAATAGCAGTCGAGAAATCAAAGACATCTAAAGAGACCACCGATAAGCATTCAAAGACTATCAGCAAACTTCAGTCAGAGATAGCTACATACAAGGACCAGCTATTACAGCAAAAGCTTCAACTTCAAAGTTTGGAGGAAAGTTCCATCTCTGCTACTCAGCTTTTGAAGCAGAAAGAAGAGCACGATCAAGAGATACTATCAATTCGCCAAGAGCAAGCAAATCAACAGGCTTCATCGCAGGCTTGTCGAGAGCAAAGTCTTAAGATTAAGGGTGAACTTGAAGGTGCTCAGAAGAGACTCCGTGGTATGAATGAGGAAAATGAGAATCTGAAGAAGGAGAATGACCGGTTGAGACAGCGTTTAGAAAGTATAAACGCCATCACCGAGGACAGTCAAAATGTTATTGGCGGCCCCAGCCGTGTTGGTGATACTCGACCACCTGCACGCAGACCTGCTGAGCGAAGATCTAGCAATTCCCACAGTCAGCGTCATGATGAAGTCATTGGGGTAAATCAACGCAAAGCTCCAGAATTCATTGATAATGCGGTAATCACATCATCATTATCACGAACATATGGAGACAACAATGGGGGAAGCCAGACTCCGATTAAACCTTTTCACACTATTGCCTCTCTTGAGACGAGTCCTTTAACCGACTTGGAGGATATCATGCCAAAGGTGCAATCTGCACATAGCCGCGAGGAACTCGAGCGAGTATATAACAAGAATCGTCAAGTCTCAAATGATAAGATTGCACATATAGATACCGTTGTTCGATCAAAGTACTATCCTCACGGAGAAGGAAATCTTGGTACTCCAAATTCCAAGCGAAGCGCAGTCGTAATTGCGGTCGAAGGAGTATTAATTAATACCCCAAACCAAATGCCTAGGGCCATTCCTTCAATTGTACAAGAATCAATCCAACGACGAATGAGCAAGCCACTTAAATCAGCTATGAAGAAGGGTGATCATCAAGACACTCCTATTACTCTAGGTAGCTCACAAGATCAAGTCTATAACCAAAAGGATAATGATGAGAGTGTGAATGCAATTTTCAAGAAGCCGGCACTAAGAAATAATCGCGGTTTGAATAATGGTCTTCAGGCGATACCCAGAACTGGTGCGAGCAGCTACAATCGTATTGCAAGTGGAAAGCCAAACATTCCTAGCTCGAGAGCACCAGAACAGCAAACAAAAGCTGCTGCACCTTTATATGAGCCAACACCAGAAATCAAGCGGAATGCCATGAAGAGAGCAAGATCGAATTCAACTTTTGTTGCTCAGGATTTGCAGCCTAATAAGCCGGCCAAAGCACCGAGGATCAGTCATCGCCAACCAATTAACAAGACTGTTATTCCAGACTCGCAAGATCGATCTTGAACTCTATAGCAGAGAAGGTAGCGCGACATCCCAATTCGGCTGGCTTTCAATGGCGTAGATAATTCAGAGACTGTTTTTGCTACTGCCTCTTGTGCATATAGGTTGAAGGATTTCCATACTTTTGGAGGAACGGAAAAAAGGAGAATGAATGCGGGGGAATGGAGTTGTGTTAAGTGCATTGAGAAGGCTCGCTTACTCACTCAACAATGGCCATATATTGCAGAAGAGGGTATCCCAACATATATACTTGTAGTTTGCTGTTTGTTTCTCATTGGCTTTTTCAATAATAGAATATCATATCATTGTTGTAACTTCCTTGAATGTATAATATGGTGGAAGATATTCGGATCGGATTCAGAATGGATGGATGGATGGATGGATGGGACGGGGAGGGAATCAAGATGGGGAGTCGGTGAATTGGCTGATATTGCTGGAAAATAGCATAGCATAGCATAGCGTATCGTATGGTATGGTATGTATTTTTTAATGACATTTCGCTCGATCGTATATGTTCGGGGATGTGAAGGGTAGATATTAGATCGCAGAAATTGATTGATTGGGCTGGGCTGGGCTGGGCTACGCTGCGCATCTTAAAGTGTTTGTTTGCTAGGAGATGGATGGTATTGATATTGATAGATAGATTGGTAGATAGATAGATAAAGATCTGAAAAATTGATATCAATATCAATATCATCTATTATATTTTACATCTTATATCTTCCACCCATCTTATTATATCAATTAGTCCTTTAGGCGAAAAAAAGAAAGAAAAGTTTTGGAATATGTATCGATATATTAGAGAGAGATATATAGGTATAGGTATCGGTATATAGATATAAGATATAGGTGTATGGGTATATATATATTTAGCGATTAGCGGTTGGCGATTGATGGAGTAGAGAGGGGGGGAGAAAGGGGAGAAGGAAAAGGAGAAGAAGGGGAAGAAAAAGGAGGAGAAGAAAGGGAAGAAAAAGAGGGAGAAAAAGAGAAAGAAAAAAGGAAAAAAAAAAAAAAGGGAGAAAAAAAGGAAAAAGAAGAAAGAAAAGAAAAAGGAAAAAAAGGGAAAAAAGAAAAAGAAGAAAAAGAGGAAAAAGAGGAAAAAGAAAAGGAAAAAAGAGGGGGAGAAGAAGGGAAAGAAAAAAAGAGAAAAGGAAAGGAAAAAGAAAAGGAAGAAGAAAAAGGAGAAGAAGAGGAAGAAGGGGGAGGAGGGGAAAGAGTGAGTGAGTGCTAATCCCGTCAAGTCCAAGTCAATTGAGTCCAAGTCAGTCGTATCGTAGTTTCTATCGTATTATATATATACTTCTTGGCATACTTTTTGGTTTTTTTATTTCTGCTTTGCTCCTTTGCTTGCTTTTTTGGTTTGTTTGCTTATATATATGCATGTGGGATATATATGGAAAGAGGGAAATAGGGAAATATATATAGGAAGATAGAGAAATAGGAAGATGGGGAAATATGAAAAAAGAAAGAGAAAGAGGGGAAGGGGAAGAGGAAAAGAGGGAAAAGGAAAAGAGGGAGAAGGGAAAGAGGGAGAAGGGAAAGAGGGAGAAGGGAAAGAGGAAGAGGGGAAGAGGAAGAGGGGAAGAGGAAGAGGGGAATAGGAAAAGAGGGGAAGAGGAAGAGGGGAAGAGGAAGAGGGGAAGAGGAAGAGGGGAAGAGGAAGAGGGGAATAGAAAGAGGGAAAAAGGGAGAGGGAAATAGGGAAATAGGGGTAGGAGCAGGAGCATATAGTATATAATATGTAGTATAAAGTATAAAGTATAGGTAGAAGTTTGAAAAGAAAGAGAGATGTTCTCATCACGAGTGCTCGAGGAGTGCTCATGCCTCGTGCCTCTCTCTAATAAACGACTTTTTTCAGATGACTTTTCTCAAATCCATAAATGGGATGAAATTGAATGGAATGCCATTAGGTAGGTAGGTAAGTAGGTATATCATCCCTCATCCATTATCTATCCCCGGCCTTTCCATCTTCATCTCCACCTTCACCTCCACTTCCCTCTTATCCATTCATATTCATATTCTTAATCTCTTGATCCACTCTTCGCTCCTTGCTCCTCACTCTATTCCTTCTGGTATCTTATTTTATCTCAACAAATCTCATCTTGAATTTTTTCTTTCTTTCTTTCTTTCTTCTTTCTTTGGTATTTGTTTTCGTATCTTTGGTTGTGTTGTTTAATGTCGTGTCGTGATGTGATGGATAAAATAAATAAAATGGATAAAATGATCAATCTATTTTACACCACCGCCACGCTTTTGCTCGAGGAATAGAACTTGTTTGCGCACTAGATGGGGAGAGGAAGAGGGAAGGTTAGCTTGTGCGTTTTTGTGGGAGTATGGGGGTGGGGTTTTGGGGAGGGGTTGGTTGGGGAGGGGTTGGTTGGGGAGGGGAGAGAGGGCAGGGGGGATATTGGTAGGTGAGGTTTGAGGTGAGAGGTGAGGTGGGACTTTGGGTTTGGGTTGCTGTAGAGAGGTGAGGATGCCAATTGAGTGGTGATTGAGCGGTGATTGGAACTGAATATGACGATGGCAATGGCGATAGTAATGAGGGGAGTGAGGTTTGAGTTCGAGGACGAGGGACAAGGCTCTGCGCGACTGCAAAATGGGCATGAAGTGGATGTCGAATTGGCAAGACGAGACAAGACGAATTGGGTTTTTGAATCCCTGGTATGTAGCTCTCGAGGAGAAAGAGAGAGCGAGCTTAAAGATATTGAGATAACCCCCCCCCCCCGGTTGGCGCTCTGCGTATTTGAATTATTGATATAGATTCGTGAGGTGAGGTGATGTTATGTTATGTGATCTGATGGATGGGCTCATCGTATATGTGATGTGATGTGATGTGATGTGATGTGATGTGATGTGATGTGATGTGATGTGATGTGCTGTGCCATAGTTTGCATGCAAAATTGGCGATTGGTGTTTCTCGATTGCGCTGTGCCTTGCTTTTGTCTCTCTCTCGTCTCTCGTGTTTTGTTTTCTTGTTCATTTTCCCCTCGTTCGTTTTCCCCTCGTTTGTTCGTTCGATATGCTCAATGCTCAATGTCCATCTGTCTGTCGCCTTCACCCCCCTCATTCTCCCCATCACCTCCCCGTCAAACCCCCCTCCCTCCCTCCCCCTCTCCATCCTTCCCCCTCCCCCCTAAACCACCTCAACCCCCCAAAAAAGAAAACAACAACCTACCAACCGGATCATACTTCATCATACTCAGCGGGCGATGCGCACGCGGTCGGATGAGCGTCTTGTAATACCCCGTCAAGGCCATCGAGATGAGGCGCACGGGAATCGTGCGGGATTTCGCTTTGGTGAGGGTTTTTTTGTTAGTTGGGGAGGGGTGGATTGAAGGGGGAGGGGATTGAGGGAATGTACCTTTTTTCGCCATCTTGGAAAATCTGCGATTGTGCGGATGGGTGAGGTGAGGCGAGGTGAGGTGAGGTGAGGTGAGTACCTGGTCCTAGATTGGTAGGTTGGTAGGTAGGTAGAGGAATGAATGAATGAATGCGCTGTGATGTGATGCGATACGCAGGTCCAGGTCACTCTCTGGGGGAGATATAAAATTATGATAATTCGAAGCGGGATTTTGCGGATTTTGCGGATTTCCAATTCGAACCTAAGGCTCCCCGGGCGGCGGAGCTGGTGCTGCAGGCCCCGGGGTGGAATGGATGGGATGTTTGGGCCTGAGGCTGGGATTACGGAATGGAGTTTGTCCGATGATTTTCCGATGTACAAAGTAGGTAGGTAGGTACTCAGTTACGGGACTCTTAGGTATGATAGGTTATTAGGTATATATGGTAGGTAGATCACGCTATTGGCTTGGTAGGTAGTGAGGTAGGAAGGGAGGTAGGTAAATTTATTTGTTGGTTTGTTTTAGATTGATTTAAATTTTGAGTGAGGGGTGTTGAGTGAGGGGTTAATGGTGAGGTGTGAGGGGTGTAGAGAGGGGGGTAAGGGAGTTAGAGGGGATTAGAGGAAGTTAAAAAGAATTTAAAGGAATTAGGGAGTTAAAGGGAATTAGAAGGAATTAAAAAGGGTTAGAAAGAGTTAGAGAGAATTAAAGGTAAATGTAGAAAGAGGGATAAGGGTATAGATGGAGATAGGATAAGGGAGGTATAAGGGAAGTAGAGGGAGTTAGAGGGAATTAGAGGAAGTTAGAGGGAGTTAGAGGTAATTAGAGGAAATTAGGGAATTAGAGAAAGTTAGAGGGAGTTAGAGGTAATTAGAGGAAATTAGGGAATTAGAGAAAGTTAAAGGTAATTAGAGGAAGATGTAAAGAGGTATATATTGGTAGTGTTGTGTTGTATCACTTGTTTGAGGGGCATAGAAGGGGGATATAAGAAGGGATGTGGAAGGGGGATATAAAAGGGGATGAGCTATCTAGTTGCTATTTGATTTTATAATTCCATGATATAATACAACATTATAAAATTAAACCAATATAATAAATATCCATTCAGGTAAATAAAAAAGACACAATATAGTATTCTAGATATAAACTTGGGAACGATTGAGGTCCACCACAAAAATCCGATATCAAATCATAATCTTATCAAGAAAAAAATCATCTCTAAAAATGACACGATATAATTATACCCAAAATTACCCTGTAATTGAATCAATCTACTCTTTTTTCTCTTTCGGATGTATCTAGATTTAGATTTAGATTTAGATTTATACAATACCTATATCATACCTAGGTACCTAGGTATGATATATCTGCTTGGAATAGGAATAGCTTACTAGATATATATCCCATCCATAAATACAGATATACATCAGTCAGCATCTTGCCTTTCCGAGCTATAATGAAAATGTATAGTATACACTTAGGTACTCGAGTTGACAATATATACATACCTACCTAGTAGTATGCAATCGATCGATTGATCGATTGATCCCCAATAGGAAGTTGTTGGATTACTACCTACCTACCTACCTCCCACCCTACCTACCTAGAAGGAAATAAATGAGGTTAGATTCCTGCAAGGCCTGGATATTAATAATTATCAAATATTGTATACAATGTAATAGATACAATACGTACAGTACCCTAACCCTAAAATTACCTACCTAACCCTAACTTACTGTAATACTGGTACCAAAGGAACTCATCATGAATAGGTACCTATAATTGAATGGAAAATATCATATATGCATACCTATGGGAAATATCGAAGCCGTTGGATCATCGATCGAATGGATATCACATGCAGTTTCTCGAAAATGAATGGATTGAAGATGATCAATCAACTCAAAGTGGGGACCTGGGATCAACCTTCCCTAATCAGATGGGATCGATCTGTGGAAGCTCCAGCATACCTAAGGTCCAGCAGCATCCAGGGCTCTTATTAGGTTGTCACCTTTGGGTGTACAAACCGAAACCGAAACAGAAGCAGAAACAGAAGTAGAAATGGACATCACTTATCATATATCATCACTTAGCATTTTATATTAATATTATATGATATTACATGATATTATATCAAATGTCGTACATACTTTAATCTTTTATATATGAGGTTCATATTTATCCTTATCCTTTCCCTTTCCTCAAGTTTCATCTCATATTATTTGATATCAATCAATTGAACTTTCCCAGTCCCGGCATTATATACAAAAGAATGTTTCACGCGTCAAGAACGGAACAATATCGTATCAATCATACAACTTTATTCCGTCCAAGTACATATCATCAACATATCTACCGTCGGATCTACCGAGTTCTTCAGATGACATCTCCACTTCACCGATTGACGATTGATATCTTCAAACCGGTTCAAATCGATAAGCTTACACCAGACGACTGACTAGTCTCTTCCCAATTGACCCAACATCTTGGTACAAATTAAAGTTAGCATCATCAGCACCAGATCGAAAGATGGCATGAAATGAAAAGAAAATAAGCCTTCCTCTCGGATAATGACGCGATTTCATTGGTCGATCGTCATTCTCCTGATGGCCAAAATTAAAACTTCATCCGGATCGAGGACTGGGATCTCTTTCCACAGACCACGGTACGTACAATGTAAGTAAGTTGTCATCCTCCGAAGTCCGTAGAGACAGGCAGAGAGACAGGCAGAGAGACAGACAGATAGATAGGTCAAGGGAATGAATGAATCTACACATTGGTGGTTGATTTTCTCGATATATCCTCGATTCCTCACGTATACTATTGATTACCAATCATACCAATGATACCAATCATACCATCGATCCATCCATCATCTATCATCTATCATACGTACCTAGTAACCCACCTTGTAACCTCCCTAGTATGCATTTCTCCATTTCTCCATTCTTTTCCCATTTTTATGGTACGATCTCATAACCTTGCGATTCCAAACTAACGACCAATGAAGTAAGGTGAGATGAAGTCGTATCGAAGTAATGTCGAAGTAGTGTCCCAGTCGCATCCCACTAGCGTCCCCATATTTATCTGTCAAATGTTCTCCTAGTGAGTCTATGCATAAATGATAATCCATCCAAGATTCTACCAACGAGCCTACTAGGTCCATTGACCGGGTACCCCAAATGTTTATTTTCCTCCCCTCTCCCAAGTCCCATCGTCTCCACCCCACTTCGCTCCAAATCATAATTCTTCTCACACTTGGGAAAGTCTCTTAAAGGTCATGGATAGAAAGAGGAAGAAGAAAAAATCATGTCAAGAAGTACAAGACTTTTTTATCTATGTACAGTTCCATACAGTATCACACATCATACCTCCCATCATCAATTCGCGTCATACATTCTACTTGAAGTCTTACATACCTATTCCATATAACTTTACTTGATATATATAGATAGATATATATTGATCACATCATGTTAAAACCAGAACATGAGGAACAGCTGAAGAAGCTTAAAGAGGTGAGTCTATCTTTCCCCCTCCCTTACCTTATTCTTGTATTCAAAAATATCTCATGATATCTCTTCTCTCGATATATTGAACACCGGAACTTATTTGGGTTGAATATAGATTCAAGCTTTGTATGCACAACATGCTCAGGCTACCACGGCTCTGAAGGATCATCAAGATCCAAATCAACACGATTCCACTTCTTCTTCAAGACCAGATAGTAGAGCTTCTACTTCTTCGGATCCTATGATCTTTCCCGGCTTGTACTCTCCAAGTGGTTTCGATGTTTTACAAATCTTGGTACGTCCCTCCGTCTCCGTGTCAATTGTATCCGATCCAATCCGATCCGATCAGATCAGATCGGTGGAAACTTCTTTCTCATCTGATCTCCTCTCACATCCCCCATCTCTTCGCAACCCTCGAAACCCAAAATATCATGGGATCTTAAATTAACATCCCCCCTCAGTTTCAAGTTCAACGTCGTCCAAACCCTACATATTCCCTAGGCAATATCGATAGCGGTGTCGCACTCGTTCTCTGTGATTCCTCGCGTCCTCACTGTCCCATCGTTTACTGCAGTGAACCCTTTCAACGCCTAACCGGTTACTCGCAAACGGAAATCGTGGGGAAGAATTGCAGATTCCTTCAATATCCTTATGTGGATGCGAATACGTTCGAAGCTCTCGGGAATGCACCGGGGCCAACAGAAATCAAGACGGAGACGGAGACGCAGATTCAACAACATCGAAATTCAGATCCTAACGCGGCGGCAAAATCCATCATCCGAAATGCACTGCTGTCGAATCAAGAAGCTCAGGTTACATTGGTTAATTATCGGAAGAATGGAGAGAAATTCCTTAATGTTTTGACGACGGTTCCGGTTAGTTGGAGGACGAAAGACGGGGAGGAAAAAAAATATATCGTCGGATTTCAAGCAGTCGCTCCACCGATGTTTCGTTCTCCATCTTCGTGATGGGGAGGTTATATGGGGATGGGGAGTGCTTAGGGTGATGTGATGATATGTGCGATCGATCCGATTGGTTCATTACCGGTAATACTCTCTATTATCATCTCGATAATATCGGACGATAGTCCCCGATACATAAAATGGTTTTCATCATGGCGGGCAGCATCTGACGTTTGGGAACGCCAGATGTATCGAAGGTTCGATACAATGGCATGGGGTGGCTCCTTTGGGAATTTTTCAGTTTTTTCTGTATTATGGAATGGTTGTGGGTTGTGGGTTGGGGGTTGTAGGTTGTTGGTTGGGGGATGATATACCCATCCATATTATCTACCTATGTTTCCAATTATACCTAGGTACCTAATGGGAGTTGGAGATTTTTGGTTGGCACTGGGTCATTGTTGTCATTGTCATTGTCATTGTTAGATGAGATGGGATGAGATGAGATGAGATGGGATGGGATGGTTACTTTGGTACCTACCTTGGTATGGATTCATTCATTTATGGATTGGAACGGAGCGGAGGGGAGCGGATAGGAGCTAGCTAGGGGTGGGCGCGGAGCTGGGAGCTGGGAGATTGGAAAGGGGAGATTGGAGATTGGATCGCGGTCTTATATATGGGATGGGATGGTATCGGATGGGATGGGTATCGGATGGCTTGGGATGGTATCGGATGGTATCTGATGGGATGGTATTATTGCATACATACATGGCGCAAGAGGGAGGTTTTATTTTATTTTATTTTCTTCTTTGATTGGGTAAGGTAAGGTAAGGTACTTTATGCATGTATGTATCTAGGTCTAGGTGTCTGTCTAGGTGTCTAGGTAGGGAGGCGGGAATTGGAGTTGGGGTGCGGAGTTTGGGTGCGGAGTTTGGGTGCGGAGTTTGGGTGCGGAGTTGGGGTGTTGGTGTATTATATAAATACAGGCATCGGATACTATAGGCGGAGTGGAGTGGAGATAGATGTAAATGGAATGAAGATAGAAATGAGGATTAAGATAGGAATGAGGATTAAGATGCAAATGAAGATGGAGATGGAAATGAAGATGAAAATGAAGATAGATAAGAAAATGGATGAGGAAATGAATAGGGAAATTCGAGATGTGATTTGACTACCTAGATAGATAGATATGATGTGATATAATGTGATATGATTTGCAGGTGGTTGATTGGTAAGGAATGCGGAATGCGGAATGGGGAGGGGGAGGGGAGGGGGGAGGGTTAGATGGGGAAGGGGGAAGGGGAGACCCGGAGAAGGGGGAGTGAAAAGTGGATGGATGGATGGATGGATGGTATGGATGGTATGGTTAGATAGATAAAGTATTTAATAAATTAATAAATGGTTAAAATTGAAAGTAAAAATTGAAAATGAAGAGAGGAAGGGGAAGGGGGAAGGGGAGGGGGAAGGGGAGGGGGGAAGAGTGGAAGGGGAGGGGGGAAGAGTGAAAAGTGAAGGGAGAGAGAGTCATAGGTAGATAGGTAGTGACTGACCTGACTTGACTTGACTTGACTCGACATGGCACTCCATTTTTCCCACAAACAATCTTCCAAGAATGCTGTGGAATTGGAAGCCTCCCAAATGATATATATAGATAACCTACCTATCAACCAACCTCTCGGTGAGGTCTCCAACCCAACCTAAGTATCGTCATTGTCATCATCATTGTCATTGTCATCATCATTGTCATTGTCATCATCATTATTATTGTCATCATGACGCGAAGAAATCCCATCGTTAACTTGAAACCTTAACCCCCCAAATTTCTAAACTACTTATCATTTACTATTGCTAAGCATAGCTTAGCATATCCGTAACATACATTCCCTTCGCGAAACAAAATAGAGTCACGGGCTGGGCACCCCTTAGAATCATCGGCCATACATAGATTTTGGAATATTCATGGGATGGATGGGATTGATGTGCTATATACAGATACAGCAAGCGCTTATGGCGGCTGAATACCTAGCGGTACCTATGCTTATATTGTATATGTGTGATCTATATATAGGTATCTAGGTATAGATAGTATATTATTGTTGGAATCACCATGGGCGATGGAGAACAAATGTACTATAGTATGTATTGAGGAATCAGGTCACATGGTTTCCGGTCACATGATCAGGGATCACGTGGTAAGCTATACCGCATAGGGTATGGGGGAGTAGCATATAAGGGCAGCTGGGCTGCCACCAAATACATACTCCTTAGTCAAATCAATATACCATATTCTACCCCAGTACTTCCTTCCTACCGTATTACTGGTCATCCCAGGATATACGATTAATAGTATGCAGTATATTTGGCTCGAAGCTCTACAAACTATACTACAGATCAACTATATAAGCGCGCTAGCGCATGCTAGCGCCGTGCGCTGCATGCGCTTTGCGTGCCGTAGGCACGTGATTTATCCAACAGTTATAAAATAGTTCTATATATACTAGCTTAGTCATCGAGCTAAGTTCTATAAAATCTCCGATTCTATAGAACTTAGCTTAATATAAAATAATAAGTTTAATAGATATCTCTTAAGCTTTTGGAAGTTGCAGATACGAAAGGTGTTAAGCGTTCGATTAAGATGAGGTTGAATAATTAGATTAGTAGCTTTCTCTCACTATCTGGAGCAAGATGAGGACCTACCCGGTGTAAAATTGTCAGTCTACCTCTTTTTGCTGCGAAGCTTCGAGATGGTATAATTAAAAGGTAGATTATTTTATCCGTTTGTGCAATTAATGCGGAGATATCAAGGAGTGATAGATTGGGATCGGTATATGCAATGCTCTCTAGTGAAGCGCCGATCGCACTATGAACATGTCATTTGTTATATCGAATGGAAAGTGACAGATTGTGTATTTTGATATAGATTGCACTTGTGTTGAATATTGAGAATTCTGGGTTTTGAAGAACAGGTTTCTCCAGCAAGAACTACTAGTTGACATTATAGGCTTATGCGCTTTACTTTGCAACACCTTTCTTTAAGAAAAATACAAAAGAAGAGCAAGAAATTTGAAGTATACTTTGGAGTGGGTGGTGTAATGATCTTTTGCAAGATCAAACCAGACAATGATTCCCGCAGAAAGACTTCCTCAACAAATGTAAGTACAAACTCCACCTGCAGTAATAAATAATATAATCAATTAAATGATATATAATTGCCAACAAACTATATTCTTTTAACAGCAAAGACGGGTCGAATCTCAAAGATCGAACATCTATTATCCATAATATCAAACCTTAGCTCTCTACCAACTGCTGTCATTACATCGTAAAGATGATCATTCCGGCTATCTTTACTCCCCTTCCCCTCAAAGATCTTTTTTTCATCATTCCAAACGAAAGCCCCGCATGGCGCTTCTCTGCACTCCCACTGCGACTGCACAGACGGCACGGGAGGGTGACATGTTTTTTCCATATCCGATCGTGTGTCGATGATAATGTATAATACTTTGAGATTGATAAAATTAAAATACATCCCCCTTATGTAGTCAGGATCCCTTTCAAGTAAATCTTCCCGTAAAGCAAGACGCGTGACTTCATTCCATTTACCATGAGCCAGATTGACCGTATCGAAATATGAATATATATTATAAGGGTAGTGAAAGAGAATCCTCGATTCGTCATACGGTACATAAAGTATATCACTCTCTGGGTCGAAAGGACGTGCTAGGATTGGATATGGTGTTTTCTGACATATTTTGATACCGTGCCTGCGAGCCCAACCAAGAACGATGTCGCGAGCTTCGCGGTTCACAAATATGAGAGGCGTGCTAATCTGACTATAATCTAGAAGTTCGTGACAAAACCGATAATTTGTTCTAAGATCTTCAGCGATAAAGTCATCGTTTAATTCGTCATCGCAGGATTCGGGGTCAGACTCGGGGAAAACAATTCGAGCCTGCCAAAGTTCTTCATTGTAGAAATAGAGGGTTGGCGAGAATTCTGATGGGAGAGCTTCACGCCATATTTGACTGCGTAGTTCAAATGCAAGGTTGGAGAAGAGGGGAAATGTAGAAGTTGAGGTGCCTGTTTTTGTGGTCGTTGTCACTGTCGCTGCAGCCATGATTGTTGGATATCAGATTTCCGTGATTGGTACCCGGTTTAATAAGTGATGTGAAAGACAGTGAGTCTGTATGGGACTTGGGGCATGAGATGAGATATGCGTAATCTTAACTGATTTCTCGAATAATTGAGGTTCTGTCAATGTTTCTGATTTTTCGAGTTCTGATTGCAAGTTTTGTTGCTGTCTATTGCGGCACAGTTTTAGTGGATATAGTTACCACGTCATCCTACACTATTCCACATTGGGATATCTAAAATTTGTACATAGCGGCGCAGCAACTTAGATTAGCATTGATTAGTCATCGAGATTCTCATATAGAATCTTCCGATTCCATAGAACTTTAGCTCTTTAGTTACAATAATACAACGATGCATACATATATGTTTTACAGTAACGAAAGATTGACGACTTTTGGGGGTACCCCAATATGCAAAAGGCGAACCAACTTGAGAGGATAAAAAATCAAGAAATTGTAACGTTATTAAATGAAAGTTAGAGGTGAAAATCATATAGCAAGAAAGATCGTCTCCTTTACTTCGCTTAACGCAAGATTAATTTGCATATAAATATAAGCTATCTAACCGAATTAGTCTAAAGATGAAGAATGGATTAGAGCTAATCTCCTTCGAGTATTCATGGCAAACTAGGCCCCAGATGAACAGATCAAAATGTATTTTCTGCTCCACTTGCAAGGACTAAGAAACCCTTCATGATACAAGCCGCGGGGTGGAGATATTTTTGTCTTCAACTTCGTTTCTCGTACTTCGTTTCCGAAAGGCTGAGGGAGATGTACTAATGTGTACTCTTCAAAACTTTTGAAGGAATGCTGTTTAATCAAGCGCGAGATCCCCGGCTTCAACATCCATAATAGTTTCAACATTTCATATTTCAGAACTTGGTATCATTTCCTCTTTCAGGGACTCCTTCCACTACTTTATACAAATTCTCAAAGATCATATTGAAATTGCCATTGCGCATCAGATATAAAGATCTTTTATTTACCACTACGTTCTTTTCAATATCAGGGAATAAAACAATACCGCTAAAATTGCCTTGTTGAGCATCATCAGACGCTCAATAGTGTGTATTCGTTCAAATTCTTTTATGTATTAAAAAATGTAACAATGACCAATGTTATATTTCTAGAATTCGCGCCAAAAGACTTACACAGATAGTCCTGATGAAGTGATACTTGATATCTACTGGTTTTTATTGGAAAATAAATACATTTCACTTTAACTCATGAATAGGTATCCCCCGAGGGTCGTGATGGAAGATGCAATAAACGTTTAAAAAATATAAAGGCGTTTCTTCATCTATTAACACAATAATACTCATGAGTGGGACCAGTAGTATCTATCCACTATGTAAGGCTCGGTTGAACTAGAGTAAGAAGAAGTATCAGGGCTTCAAGTTGAGCGTGACAATTGCAATATCACGAGATATCAACAGCTCCATAACACTTTTTCTAAAACGTTAACATGATTCTACAATCTGGTGCCATACTCGTATAAATTAACCTTATTGGCGAATAGTTTGGACTATACAGAAACGCATTATGAGCGCATTTAAAGACTGTTAGCTGCAGTCGCAGCTTTGAGCACCTTCTCCACATTCTCGTGCCTTGGCTTCAGATATATATGGAAAGGGACAGGAGATCGACCTGACAGTCCATCATATTCCTTGAGATCGATTGGATGTTCAGGTACAGACTCCATTTTAAAGGCCCAAATCATGCGTGAAATAGACAGCCAGATCTCACGCTCAGCGACCCACATACCGGGGCAAATACGCCGCCCAGCGCCAAACATCCAGTTATCTCGCTTATATGGATCAGACAAATTGGAGCTATCGGCTGATGTGAGGCTATCATTTAAGTAGCGGTCAGGCTTTTGTATGAGAGTCTAGTTAGCTCTAAATCTTATTACAAAGACGTTAGATCACTTACGTTGAAAGTCATGGGGTCCGGATGACGCTTTTCGTCATGATGCATAGTCCATGTGTTGAGGACCAACGCGGTATCTTTCGGAATGAACTTTCCCTTGTATGTGAAGGAATCAGATGAAAAATGTGGTGTAATCAGCCAAAAAGGGTTGTGGCAACGCTCTACCTCTTTCAAGATGGCGTGGCAGTAAGGTAAATTCTTTTCGTCTTCGACGCTAGGAAGGCGGTCTCTGCCGACAACACAATCGAGCTCTTCCTGGGCACGCTTCTGGATCTCGGGGTAGGAAGGAATTAATGCCGAGAACCATTGAATAATAGAAGCGGTGGTCTCAACGCCACCGATCATAAAGGCGGATGAGAGGATTGCCAAGTCTAGGTCATCAAGATTCTCTTCTGTGCGCACTCGAAGTACAGTCTGAGCAAGACAATCAGGGACTTCCTCGCCAGCTTGCATACGTTGCTCGATATCCTTGATCATACCACCATAAGTACTAACGAGATCACGATGGAGCTTGCGTCCACGCGAACGTATGCTTGTGGGCAGATATTGAAGAAGAGGAACAAAATCGACTAGGTTAGACATGGGCCCTGTGAGGTTCCTATATTACAGTAAGTGAATGAGGTTTTGAGGTTATATTGTAACGAGAACCTGTTACATGAACTCTCGGCTTAGCCTTAGGGATTCCTTGACTATGGGGTCTTCGACCGTGTTCGTTCTTGTTCCGAAGACAATAGTTAACATAACGTTGAGCGAGCAGCGGCCGGCAAATGTCTGAGGATTGACAAGTGCTGTCCCGTTTTTGCTTGCATCGAAAAGGCATTTGACCATGTCGGTGGCCTCACGGTCTAGCACATGTGTGTATTTGTCGACTTCTTTTATGTGAAGCCAGGTTATGGCAAGGCGGCGGTGCTGCTTCCTAAAGTGAAATGAGATGTTAGTCTTAGATTCATGGACTGTGGTTTCAAAATCAAGGCAGCAAAAAGAATATGGAGACAAACCAGGTTTCATTATAAGGTGTGGCTGTGATCCCACGACCAACGAAAACGGTTTGGCTCTTGATAAACATTTCCTTGCGTGATGAGAAAACAGCACCGTTAGACACCATTAGATCCTTAGCAATTTCCGGGCTAGAGATAATGAGAAAAAGCTGATTGCCCAACCAGATGGTATATAGATCGCCGAACTTCCGAGCCCATTTGTCTAGAGTAAGCTCCGGATAATGTGACAGAAATGGAAAAGAACCTTAATGTTTGGAAAATTGAGTTAGTGCCGTAGATATTCTTCACAGGAGGTCTAAAAACGAACCAATAATAGGAAGCCCAATGGGTCCATCTGGAATTTTGTTGCCCGACGTATCTTTCAAATTGCTGGAATTGTACATGTACGAAGTGAGTAGGACAGCAATTAAAACGGTAAATAAAATAAATGTGAAACAGTGGTTGTCTATTGTAGATGGTAGGAGTAATGACTCTGGCATATTAATGCTGGCTTCAGTTGTGTTGTCCATTTTGTAATAGACTTTCTTGAATTGTAGTTGATAGAAGAGTGTAGAACCAGGTCCAAGTGATATGGTTGTAGAGATGGCAAATAGCTGGATACTCAATGTCAGTTTCCAGTGTCTGAACTGTATAATCTGTGATGAAAGAGTTCATTGATACTCATTCTAAGTGAGGAGTATTTTAGTATATATGGACACCATTATGCCCCTTGTCACCAACATGATGTAAGGCCATGTATGATATTTCTAGGATTCTATATGTCGCGATACATTTCAAGCATGTGACCACAGTGTGACCTCAGTGTGACCTGTGGTCACGCCCTAGCGGCCGCACTACCCGGGGGAGTCTTATGACAATTATAGCTCGTATGATTCTTCAATATCTCAACTTTGGGGTCATCGTTAGATAAGAAGACAGTATTTGCCGAGATTTGAAAGAATAGATCATTTGAGGCTCAAATGTAGATCAAATTCAAGTTGAACTTAGAAGCTCTTTAGTATATAATTCAATTTGGGATTAGATATTGGATTTAATAATAGAAAATCTATTAGCATATTGAGATTAGGGTTAAATAATCGATAAATATTAAGAATACAATCACTATAGTATTACCAGTATGTAATCTGTCACGATAGAAGCTAGAAATAGAAAGTATTGTATTGACTAGCGAGTAGAATATATGACTATTGAGCCCCCGCCCTTATATGCCACTCCCCCATCCTCAATATGGCCTAGTGTCGAACTATATAATCTGACTTCCTTAATAATAAACTTATTTAAAAGGAATGTTAATAGATTTTTTAATAATCTTGTAAAATAATGACTAATATTATTAATATCAAATAATATATTCGACGAAAAAAGCCAGAATAAAGAAATTACAAATAAGGATCTTATTTGAAATAGTGGAAATGCAAAAGCGTTTAATACTTATTCGGCTAACCGAGGTTCTCATTAGTTCAAAGACCCATCACTCCCTTCGTCATTAAGCATCATCACAACGATAGAACACACAGCCTTTACAGCCCAATATAATCTGTGCCCGCCAATAATCGGTCTATCATCATACGACACCACACTATAAAGCCGAAGAAACAATAATAGACAATCCGGTAAGGCTCAGACTCCGCGGAGATGCGTGATAATCGTGGGTGGGTAGCCCTAATGTCCTAATGTTGCTTGTTTCCAGCACGCTTTTGAAGTGCGAACTTGCACTGAATCAGCGGCAATGAAGCCACTCATTATCAGATCCTGGGTTAAATGTTACCTAAAGAGAATGCACCATCCAGAACGTATATATATACATACATATGCAATATTGTGGCTTCTCGAATATCAAACGGCTCGGGCTTTTTTAGGATCTTCGCGGTGGATGATTCCTTCCATCGTTGCGGTTGCCGCATTCCTAAATTCCGTCTTACAAAATCGTGACAATTCATATTAACCATCACTCTTTCGTCGATCTTAATACCTTAGCTAATGGGATCATCTAAACATGTTTGTATAGTACAGTAGTTCAATTTCCATGAACGGGAAGCGGTTATACATAATGCAAAATAACTTAAAAAGAATCGAAGGTCTGCATCATAATTTTATTTAGGTTTCTAAGGAATTGAATACCTATGCTTTCAGCCCTATTGTACCCGGTAGATATAAGCAAGGTAATAATAAATATCTCGGACCCGAGTCTCGACCTGCAAATTCTAGATCCTGGGTGACGTGACTTACATGTAAGGGTTCTACTATGATTTTTTAATCATTGAGCCTAAGGTCCCTTAGTCACTTACGTCTGTTTACCAGTAGCGACCTCGGACTGAAACAATTTCCTTCTCACTTTTCTTCGATCTCGCGCTCGATGGGCAAAACCGAGACCACTTTCTTAGCCCGAGCCGGTTCCCACCAGAAACTCGGATACTTTTGTTGAATATTATTGCTAATCAAAGCTATAACAACCATCACCGTAGACGAAAACAATACTACAGGTAATAAATACCAGTTCAGTCGATTAATCGTCGTATCGATAATGGGAAGCAGAGCCGTTGCACCTGCTGGCGGATGAATCGTCTTAGTCGCTTGCATCACTACAATTGCAATGGAAGCGGCTAGAGAAGCTGCTAACCAACTAAGGCGTGGGACGGGCTCGTCGTCGGTGAGATTGTGTAATTGGAAAATTTGGCAGATGATGATACCTGTTAAGGCGCTGAGGAAATGGCCTCCAAGGACGGCTCGTGGCTGCGCCAAAGGTGCTTCTGGGACAGCATAGCATAGCACCGCAGTGGCACCCTTTACGAAGATTTGTTAGCCACCGAACACTGGTAGAATAAGGGAAGTGGAAGATTCAAATCGAACATGGTTTGGCTCGAGGTCAAAACTTACGTATGAGGCCACGAGTTGCGGTACTCCTCGCTCGATGAAATATGTTGCCTGCCCGAAAATTGCCTGTAAAATTGATAGACTGCAAAATGCTCCCACAAAGGCCCACACATAAGAAATGTACAATGGTTTCGGCTGTGATGGCTGGTTGCGTACACCGAACCAGCGTGTGATGCAGGAGGGTAGCCGGTGAAGCCAACTGGTTTGCTTTTTATCGTCTGTCATCGTGGGATTTATGACGCTGGTGGAGGGGCGATTGTAAAGAGTCTGCTTTTCATGAAAAGAAAAGCGGCTGTGGAAGTTTTGGCTAAGGATTAAGAAGAGTGGACTGAGAATACATTATCTATATACAGAATACCTAGTGAATTATGATGACAAATATACTAGGTATGATTAATACCTACCTAGGTACTAGCAATCCTTGGAATAGCCTCAATATACAACTAGAGAGACTAGGGTATATCCATTCGAAGGTTTCCTCATTACAATTAGACTAAGAATAAAGTATGTTATATGATTACCTACCTAGTACCTATTTAATATTTGAATTTAATGTACGTATATCATTTTAAGCGAGGAGAGAAGATAAGATAAGAGCGAAAGCTTATTTGAGATGAGATCTACACGTTGTATAATGCAAGCACGTGCGTGCACGATGTAGGGTATATATCTACTAAGCCTAAAAAACACACTCCTGTCATCCCCTGGCAACCTCTCCTATAATACTGTAGAGGTATTTAGAGAATCAATAATCTGGCGATCATCTAATAGCTATATACCTACCTACCTAATGTGTATAGTCAATTTTCAAAAAGGGCTTTGAATAATCTCATGGATTTTAAAATGAGTTTTCCGTACCATCACCATTACCATGTCCTCCCTTCTACTTCTCCTTCTCCTCCTCCCCACTAATATTTTCCAATAACATAATTAATTTCGCGCTCGCTCTCCCCTTCCCCCCCCTCTTTCCTCACATTTTCTTTTCTAAAACCCTAATCCCCTCCCCATCCCCCTCTCCCTCACTTCCATCACCTCCATCACCTCCCTCACATGATCTCTCTCCACCGTAATCGCCATTTTCGGAACCGTTATCCCCTCACCCCTATTCCCTTTCCCATTCCCCACCTTATCCTTATCCTCATCCTGAATCCCACCACTATCCTTATCCCCATCATCCTTCTTCAAGAAATTCCTCCCCATTCCCACCCCCGCACTTACAGTCGTCGTAACGGTCCCGGCTTCCGTCGCTAAACCGATATGCTTTCTCGTGCTATCATATTTATACTTATAGTTATAGTGATTGGTTATTTTGTTACCCGTTGGATTTGGATTGCTAAAGCCCATGGAGTTATAATCCCCGAATCCCGATTCGGAAATAGGTGAGAGGGGGGTGAGAGGATGAGGACTGTGACAAGGATGAGGATGAGGATTGGGAGAGGTGGGAGAGGTGGGAAGATTATTCGTGATTGTAGGGTATGAACAGGTGTGGGGATTGGAATGAGAGTGCGAGTGTGAGTGGGAGTGAGAGTGCGAGCGATGGGGAAGAAAAGTAGACGCATTATCTTTGGATGTTATCCAATGCAGGACTAAGACGCTAAAGAGGACTGTAGATAGGTGTGGTGTTAGTAGATAACTAGTTGAGGGAGGAGGAGAAAAATATGGATGTATGTGCCTGGGGACCTCAGAGAAGGAGACGTGACGTACTGTCGACATTACAACACATGAGACAAATCCAGCCCGGTTCGCCTTTGAGTACCAATAGTAATGACAGATTGCTAAGATACACATTAGATTAGATGTGATTATTACGAATATCTCAGATTGTATCTTATCATCCACTTACACAACGCTCGAGGTGAGTGTACAACAACTTCCGACAAAAGTACGAAGTGCAACGGTGCGTGTTTGTGAGTTGGGGTTGTTTTTGTATGAATAGAGGCCTTTGATCATTAGCCCTGGTATTCTTCCTTTGGGATGGAATGTTGATTGTTACCATGAAGTGGAATGAGAAATAAAGAGGTCAAGTAAACCTGGGTAGATTGGTCAAACGTGAAGCCTGGGAAATGCATCACGGGCTTACATTAACAAATATATCAAAAGCCTAACAAATTCATTAGTGGAAGGAATCGTCTGATACATAGATAGGGCTATGTATAGGGATAGGAAAGTGGAAAAATAAGCGCCCGGGACAGGACAAAACTTACAATAAGAGGTATCATCGCAATCTGTTTCATCCCAATACGACATTCACCATTTTTGTAATTGGCAAACCGACTACAAGAGAGAGTCTAGATTAGTATGTAGGAACTTACAATAATAATACCTGGGACGATGCCATGCCTACAAGATGAAATTCAACGCGATGACCACGCAGTAAGGAACTGGTATGATACCATCAGCTTTGAACATTCAGGAAGGCAACAAGATACCCACTGAGCATGCCGAAAGAGTTGAAGAGGTAAAGAGCATCTTTGATGCGTGGTTTTGACGATAGACGGATGATATACTATTATTTGCGTCAGTATATCGAGTCCATGACAGGATACTACGCGCTTACCACTCTTTCGACGAGAAAATAGTAGATGAGCTGTTGGGTTTAGTGATTATTGATTTGAACCCACAGATGGTGTAGAGAAACATACAACCTAAAAACACCATGTAAGTAATGCTGATTCATGTTAAACTAGATCTTGTCATCTCAATTCGATGTTGGATTGGGGTTGAAAAGCCTATCATGATACTCACTTTAGTTGTCATGTAACAAGACAAACAAAGTATGATGGCATTAGAGCACATATGCTTTGAATAATTGACACCATATCCGGCCGAGATAACGGCCGTCCCAAGCACAAAGATGAGGGAATCCAAATATATCAAAAGAACCACTAATTGATCGACAAACCATGAATCAATCTCAGAAACCTCTACAAGAAGAAGCCATGAAGATAAATATTGAGGACTTACGCCAACAAACCAGCGGGTATCGAGACCAATCTTGTACATTTTGAACGCGGCGAGCTACATCAGAGCTTCAGTACATACACAATTCCCAACTTTGAAGGTTTTGTTAGTTACCGAGCTGAAGAACTTACTCATGCAGATGGCTAAGACTGCCATTGATATCATGGATAAAACAATCGAGAAGACTGTCCCAGCTCTCGGTTCCTTTGTTGATGCCTCTGCCATTCGATTTATAAGGACTTTCATGATTGACCTTACTATCCACTCAATGAAAATGCATATCACGAGTGGTTGGAGGAGAAGAGGTAGAATTTGGGCAAAAACGCACACGGAAGGATCCTTCATAGGTATGTCACAATTGCTCGGAAAGTTGGAGATGTTGAGTTATTATCCAATTGTTATCTTACGGGTGGGTGGATTGATTGTGTAACGCCTGGTCTTACTAATCTCTCCCAAGAAGACACGATGGCGCAGGCCAGCAAACACGATGCGTTTAAACCAAGCCCTGGCTTACCTTGCGATTGCCATGGCTTAATGTTGAACAAGAGAGGTTGAAAGAATTCCACAACAGCATCTTTGAAGAAAGCAAGATACTCATGTGGTAACAAGGAATGTAGGTAATACTGAACTGAAGCCAATCCAACGAGTCTAGTATAAAAGTCACATCAACAGCTATGAGAAACAACAACAATAATACAATATCCTCCTCCTCCCTCGAAAAGCCAACCAACAAAAATCCATCAAAAACACGGAATAATATTGTGAAACAATGGATTGGCTTTGATCAACAAAATCAAAGCCATTGTATTACCAAGATGACCGAAGAATTGTGGACGAAGCAAGGGATTGAGAATCCTCTCAAGTTCTCATAATTCCCTCTTCACCTCACTCATCACCAAAGAGATAAATAAAATCCCCAACCATACATCCTCCTCGACTCCTTAAAAGTCCCAACTGCATAAATATGAATATAAATCTCGAATCGATATGATTCATCCATGCGGGAAGGCTTTTCCCGGAACCAACGCTGGTCAGCACCCTACGACCCAAACTAAATAAATAGCTAAAAAAGCAAAAAAGCAAAATCAATCGATGTCATATCAATACATCTACAGACGGCTTCAGAGAAAGTATGGATAGAATTGGGTGATGGGTGCCGTCTTTGAGGATCCATGTTTTACAATGAAGAAAGAATTCAATCTGAAGAGACATTTCATGATGAAAAAGCAAAGAAAAGGAAAAGAAAAAAGAAATCCCCGGATTTTGCCGAGGAATATCAAGTAGATAGATGAGATGTGCCGGTCCCAAAGTTATGGAAGGTAAAGGTAAAGGTGAGTCTTACAAAAAGTTTTGAAACTAGTTGACGAGACACATCAATGATGGTTTTTTCTTTTTTTTTTAGCTCTTGATTTTTTTGACGGATGATGGGAGCATGAGATTAGATTAGATATTCCAATATAGGTATTTTTATGATAAAATTCTAGGTTGTCATATCATCTCTATAAACCAGATTAGATATCCATGAAGCTTCATCTTCATCTTCATCTATAAGAATGATTATTTTTATTTTTATTTTTATTTTTCCACGCTCATTATCATGACATAATTATAATAGATAGTATCATCAGGATAGAATAGGATAGCTAGCTAGGTGACGCACTCGTCTCATCTGTTCGTTCATCCAGACTGATATAACTACACCTACTCACACAACATTAGGTACCTAGCATCTTTCTCACCTATCTAAATCACCTGCATTTTCTTCTTTTGCAGATTTCTTCTCCAACTTTTCTAATCTCTTCATTTCTCCATCTATTTCCTCCCCATCTTTCTTCCTTCCTTCTCCTCCATAATCGAACCCACCTCCTTCACCACCATCATCCTAATCCTATCATCCTTCCAGTATAAACAATACCTAACCCTAACCCTATTCATCAACCCAACCCAACTACAATGAACATAGATACCCATCTACCTAGATACCTAAACAAAACATCAAGAATCATGAAATACATTTACCGTAATTCATAATATGGTATAAGATTGATTGAGTTCTTGCTTAGCCAAGGCAACATCAACATCAACACCAATTAAGAATTCTTCTCTAGGTACTCAGTAGTTACTAAGAGATATAATAATTCGAGTGCCGGAAATGAAAACAAAACAGGATGTTTGTTCAAGAGTAGTCTAGTCTAGTATCTAATAAGCTACGATTGTTTCTGGTCGATATTTGGCGCTGACTACTTCCTAGATACTTATTAAAATATCCAATGGATATTGAAAATCCAAGGAAGGAAGAAGGAATTTAAGAAATCCTTCTCGAAGGTCGAGATATTCGGGATTGATTGTTGTATTTATGTATGTATGTACCTAGGGACTTGCTGTTGAGGGATTGTATGTAAGATACATAGGTAGGTAGGTGCATTTATAGGTACCTAGGTATATTGATAGAACCTTGAACAGCTGAATCATTTTCGATTTGTGTTTCCACACCTGTTCCGAAGAATAGGTAGGTATGCAGGTAGGTAGGCAAGGTAGGTAGTCTCTGGTGAGATCTCACCTCATTCTTTACCTAGGTAGGTAGGAAGTACCTATATAGCCATGCAAATAAATCATCAATCACGCGGTTGGGGTGATTTTTAGGTTTTGAATTGAGGAATTCACGAATTAATAACCTTACCCGTGGACCTTGCAGTTGGTAAAGTCAAGATAGCTACCCCAACCTAGGTATTGTGCGATAAATTTAGAATGCATTGGAAAGATGAAGAGTTTCCAAATACAGTATGATAGAACGGAAATATCTTTTGCTGCACTGGGTTTTCAAATACACCCATGTATGGTGGATGGGTGAGTTCCGTCTTTTTCCAAACACCTACTTGCATATATGCATGCATGCATCTTAAATGTTCAATGCGGCATTTTTGGTTCCTGGAAACCTAGATGGAAATCCAATGGAGTTTATTACCTAGTAAGGTCAGGTCAGACTTACAAGGTAGGGTAGGTACCTAGGCAGGTTAACTTTAAGGTTGTTTACCTTACCGTAGGTAGCTCTAGACTTCCCCATCCCTATCCCCAACTCGAGATTCTCAGCAAACACACATATATCAAATCAAATCAAATCAAAACATCAATCCATCAATCTATCAAATTCGTTCTCAGACCCCATTGCCGTCTCAAGTTCTGTTCGAGCATTGCCAAGAAAACCCAACACTAACACTAACAGCAACACTAACAGCAACACTATCAAAACGCATCGGGTATCAAAACACTAAAGTTCTAACCCCCGCCATCAATTATATCAAATGGATCTAAAATAACATGAGCTAAGCTAAGCAGCAAAATAAAGTTTGGGTTTAAGCTTTCCTACTAAGCTTTTTGGCCAAGTCGGGATTTATCCTGACACATATGGATGGATAGTAAGGGATTCTGATTGGATGGTTCGGAGGTGCCAAGGCTGGGGTAATTATGAAATGGGTGAAGGGTCTTCAGGGCTGAGTTTATAGTCATTGTTATAGTTATGGATAGTCTAGAAGCATTGGATGGTCTTGATTGACTCTGAGAAGAATTTTTAGTTTTGTACTGTATTCAGATTGGATATTATTGTAAAGGGTTAATGGTAATTATAAGAATGAGTAAAGTTGATAAGATAAAATGTATGTTAAATACTTTCGTAGTTAGATACCCTCTTATGTAGGAATCCTTCGTATTGTAATATCTATATTTATATATATATTTACCTCCACCTTTACCAACAAAACATATATCAGTCTTTGAAATAAAGTGAAGGAATACCGAATATATAATTCCAATTCCAACATCAACTCGGCAGTAAGTAACTGCGCACCAACATCCATTACTTTAGTCCCACCCAAATACCCAAAGCCACCAAACACATGTTGTAACTTGTAACTTGTAACTTGTACTTCTTCAAAGTTATCAGCCACATTTATTTTTATAGATATCCATTGAGCTAACATGAGGTTCTACCTCCTTTCCTTACCTGTTCCTGTAGTAAGTACTAGTCCTAGTCATAGGTAGGGAATCATGCACGGGGCCATCCGTAACTCCGCCACGAAAGGAAATTGCTCGAGCCTCACCCGAAAAGTATCAAGCATCGTTGGTACTACAATCGTACAATCGTACAATCGCACCTTCCCATCCATCCTCCTCCTCTCCTCTCCCATCTAGCCTCACTCTTCACCCAATCAAATCATGTCACAGACATCGTTTACCCAATCAAATCCTCTCACCGACATCTTCACCCATGTCACAATTCCCATTCCAAATCCAAATCAATCCAAATCCAAAAATATTTCCTCTCACTCTCACTCTTACTCTTACCTTGAATCTTCTCTAGTATCACCATAAGCTTCGTTGGTTTCGTTTCATTCATTTCCATTTCCATTTCATCAATGGGGAAAACGAGGTGAGCTAAGGTAATTCCAATTGCGAAGCCTGGAGCTGGAGCTGAGAAAGTGGTTCTTGATTTTCTATTTCTTTCTTCCCTGACGGAGACTTCTCTCCTCTCTGATTCATTCCGTCCCTCATCCCCATCTTTCTACATAATCTCTACCATGACCCATCAATCGTTCTTTGATTGAGAATACATTCTGATTGAGATTTCTTTTCTGTGTCACGTACTTACTACTTTTTTTAAAACCTTCTTAAACCCTTCCAAATCTTTACATTCACTCAACGTTTCCATTGTGATTCGAATATCCAATACAATAATAAATACCATCACTCACTACCTACTTTAAGTTGAGGGCAGAGCCTTGAATTAACTTTCTTTCTTTTCTTTCCATCTCGCACTTTTGTCTCCGGTTCAAATCATCAATACTTTTTAGATCGATAAGAAAAAAGATTGTCAAATATCTAGTCGATCTAACGTAACGGTCTTTAATATTTCCATTATACCTTCTATTGATTGATTCAACCATACATTTACACCTCGATCCAATCATATCTACGACCTCAAGCAGCAAGCGCAACTTCACTTCACTCTATCCCACCACCACCCTACCCCATTACCAAAATGGGCAACATCGACATCGATTCCCCCCATCCGCACATAACCAAAGTCCCTCTCGAAACGATATCCAAACTCGCTCCCTTCTCGGGTCTCATCCTCTCCATCATCCTGATCCTCTACTTTGCCATTCGATTCTACCTCCTGGAACCCATCATCCTCCCACGCCTCTATGGAACCGTCTTCACATCCATGCCTGCAGGCACCCCTCTCCGTCTCGGCTTCATCAATCATCACATCGCCGGTCTCACTAAACTCTTCATCCTTCTCTTGGCGGCCTATCCCTTCATCTCGGTCACTTTCCTCACTTCTTCTCTGCATACCCCATTTGCCAAAGGAAGCGCGGTGACAATGGGTGATATTTTGATCATTGCCGCGCAAATGTTAATCGCAATGTATATATTCGAGTTGTTATATCGACCCAAGATTAGTCCTGTGAGTGTGGGTCATCATGTGGGAACGATTTTGATTGGGCAGAGTGCTATTGCTATTAGTTTGGATTTGGTGAAAGAGAGGGATGCTACTATTGAGTTTATTTTGTGTACGGTTTGGGGTATGTTTTTTTTCTTTCTCTTTTTTTTCTGTTTTCCTCCCTCTCCTCTCTCCCTCCTTAAAAAACCCTACTAACACACATCCCAGGAGCCTTCGACATCATCTCGGAATTCCTCCCCCATCTAACCATCATTCTCTACCGTGTTTATCCCACCTCGCACGCCTTCCTCCGTAAAATCTTCCGCATCGCCGCCATCACCACCTTCACAGGCACCATTGCCGAAACCATCCTAACGATGTTTCTCTTCGGGAGTCTCTGGGATCGATGGACCCTAGCGTTTAAAGTGACGACACCCATGTTGCATTTGGTATTCATGGCGGCGCAATTGTGGGGGACGTGGAATTTCATTGGTCTATATAAAAGACAAGGAGTGCTTTTGAGAGAACAAGAGAAAAGGGATGAAGAGGAGGGAGGGAGGAGCTTTGGTCGGGAATCGGCAGACGGGAGTCTGAGTGATGAGGATAGGAATCGGGATCGGGATGCTATGAGTGAGAACCCCAGGTTGAAAAATGTCCCTGCGGTCACGGGTTTGGAACTGCTTTCGGGGAATCATAATCATCGGAGTCTCACTTTGAGTCCGAGAGGTGATGCATTTTCGAATGATGAGAGGATAAGGTGAGGGAGGGAGTGAGGGAGGGAGTGAGGGAGGGAGTGAGGGAGGGAGTGAGGGAGGGAGTGAGGGAGGGAGTGAGGGAGGGAGTGAGGGAGGGAGTGAGGGAGGGAGTGAGGGAGGGAGTGAGGGAGGGAGTGAGGGAGGGAGTGAGGGAGGGAGTGAGGGAGGGAGTGAGGGAGGGAGTGAGGGAGGGAGTGAGGGAGGGAGGAATGGAGGGAGGGAGGAATGAAGGGAGGGAGGAATGTCAAGGTCCCAAGTGGAGGAGGGGGAATATATTATATATACGGTGTTGTTTATTTAATAAAACACCATGGCAAGGCAAGGCAAGGCGTTCTTTCGAGGCATTTTTTTTGGTATTTGGGATAGCGCTTGGTATGGCAATTGGTATTGTATGATATGTATGATATGTATGGTATGAAATGGATGGATGGATGGATGGATGGATGGATGGTACGGAGTTGACAGAAAAAATTTGCGGGTTGATTAATGTATGGGTATGGGTGTGGGGTATGAGTGTGGTGTAGGGGTATGTGTCATGTGTGAGGATGGGAGTTTTTGGGGATTCATCATCGAAAATGACATGTCTGGATGGATGCATGGATGCATGGATGTGTATGTATGTATAATAGAAAGCTGGAGAAGACAAAAAATGGAACTATAAGATAAGATAAGATGAGATGAGATGAGATGAGATGAATTAGGTATAGTGATGAGTATAGAATAGTATGTATGATATATATAATGGGGAATAAGAGGATGAGAGGATGATATGTATAATGGGTATGATGGGAATGAGAGGATGAGAATGAGAGGATGATGTGATATGAGAGGATGATGTGAATGAGAGGATGATGTGTATGAGAGGATGGGAATGAGAGGATGATGTGATGTGATGGAAATTTATATGGTTGATTTATGTTTTATATTAAAAGAGAGAAAAAACAAGAAAAGAGGAAGAGAAAAAGGAAAAAAGGAAAAGAAAGAGGAAGAGGAAGAGGAAGAGGGGAAAAAAAAGGAAAAGGGGAAAGATAGAGGATATCTATTAAACTCTGATGGATGGATGGATGGGATGTATATACGAGGGTGATATAAGAGGATATTAGAAGGAGGGTGATAGAAGAAGGATAGAAGGAGGGTGATAGAAGGAGGACAATATAAGGAGGATAATATAGGGAGGATAGTATAAGCCATAAAATGAAATAAAAGGAAATGCCAACTACTGGTGCCCATCCCATGTAGATTATGTATGTATTTGTGTGTTATATATTGTTCATCGCATTCTTCTTCGAATTGCCTTTTTGATTTTTGAATTTTTGATTTATTTTCTTATTATTGAATATCTTCTCTAGATGCTAACCGACTAACTAAATTTATTGTGTCCAGTCTGATCCGGGTTGGTTCGTTCATCCATCATTGTATAGATGTAAGAAAATATAATAAAACAGACATAACATAATATCAATGGCCAGGGGTAGGTATATTATATATATATAGGTATGTATATAAGGGTTGAGTACGGCCGCTCGGCCGACCAATAATAATAATATTCCTCTCCCATAGCTCACATATATTATTGGCAACGCCCCTTCACGACCTCGTTCGCAGCTTGTAGAGCCCTAGGTGTTTTATTCCAAGTATGTTGGAGATCATATATATACAATTATGATAACAAACGACCTATAAAGAATCCCCAATTAGTCTCCTCATCATTACAACATCATGCATGATACATGTATGAATGAATCAAAATAAAACGGAGGGAAAACATCGAAAGATAAAGATGTAAAAAAATCAGAAGCTGAACGCGTTCTCAGCAATTGCAACTTTGTGCATCTGAGTGAGCTGGGTATAACGTATGTGTTGATCATCATATTTTTTTTTGTGTGGTCTTTTCTTTGGTCTTTTGGGGGGAGGGGGGAATGTGAGGGGGAGAGAAGGAAGAAAAGGGAGAAGGAGAAGGAGAACGTACGGATTGAAGTGGCGAGAGCCGGGTGCTGATGCTGATGAATGCATTCTGGAGTTAGTATGCTCATATCATATACCTATCTACCTACCTAATAGATGCCATCGTAGGCAGATTTTTGGCAGGCCTATGGATTCCATTGGAAAGAACCTTTGCAATGCAAAGCAGAGCAATATGGTATAAACTGATGTTGTTCCAGTTCCGTCCAATCCAATCTGAGTCAATTGGATTCAATCGCGCGCTCGATCAATTATTAATTAATCAATCAATCAATCGTTTGAGGGCTCCAATTGATCAAGGAAGTGTAACGCAACCATAGGAATCGCAATCGCAATTGCAATTCATGGTAATGAATAAACGGCAGCTACCTAGATGTAGTAGGTAGGTATCATTCGTTGTGTGGTTGAATTGATGAGGAAAGAAAAGACTCAGTTCGGGAAAACGAAAAGAAGAAATAGAAAATGAGAAAAAAAATTGAAATACGCGCTAAGAACAGAAACTTTTTAGCGGGGTGGGAGTGGGGGTTTGGATAGAGAGGTGCTATGGCCACACCCTGATTCTGGGATTGTTGGTGGGTAAGGGGAGGTGTGTGCTGAGAAATTTGATCGGTTCACGTCTGGACTTGGGACTTGGGACTTGGGACTCTGGTTTTTGAGAGATGGAGGATGGAATTGGTTGCTTTATTAGGTTGTAATCGATATAATAATAATTCTATGAACTTGGTATCTAGGTACATAGTAGTAGATAGATAGGTAGATAGATATATTTAAAATTATTATTATTACGTAGGCATATATACATGCATATTAGAGAATGAATGGATTTAATATTATACTAGGTAGATAGTTACTACATACATACACTATCTACGCTACTCTCTCCTCCCCTCTTCGCTTCTTCATACATCAACTCTCATTCCAAAGGTTTTTTAAACCACTCCCCTTTTCTTCTCTTTTCTCTCTTCTCTCTTCTCAATATCTACCTAATCTTTCGTTATAAGCTGATCAACCCTAACCCTAATCTCATCTCTCTACTTTACAAAAATAATTCAGACTTAGATTTCATCAAATTCCTCTAGATTTTTTTTATTCATTTATTTATCTATCTATTCTAACTCTTTTTAATACTTTTTTATATCCTTTTTAAAACTCTAAACTCTTTAATACGAAATAGATAACAGATAACTTAACTTTAATATCCTCTTTAGATTAGATAACTTAGACTATCTATTACTTATAGCTTATTTAATGCTTTTCAGGTTTGATTAGACTAGTGCTTTTTGTTAGGTTAGGTTAGACTAGGTTAAACAATTTGAGAGGTTGGATAACTTAGATTAGGGTTAGGGTTATATAATCTTAAATCTTGATTGATCCTTATTGATCTTTATCGAGAAAGTTTCCATTTGAGGGTGAATTTGTTAATCTGGATGGCTGTGGCTGTGGCTGGGCGGGGGAGGAGAGGGGTTGGGGAGGTGGTTGATAAATCGTGGATTATTATCGAGATTCGAAGAAGTTACTTGAGTTGCTTGAGAAAGAAAATGGAAAGGAAAGGAGAGGGGGGAAGGAAAGCTCGGTATGGTGCTGAATGAAATGAAAAAAGTTCGGCCTATCTTGTAAGATTATGTATGAATCTTACCTACCTATGATCTATCTCAGTCGTCACGCACTTCTCACAAGCCTGCCAGCCCGCCAGCAAGCGAGCCATGAAAAAAGAACCTTGAAAAAGTGCGGAAGAAAGCCGATAAAAAACATTCATTCATTCAATTCAATCAATTCAATCGCCCAAGCTCTAGTACAGTACTATCAAAACCAAAACATCATATCCATTTTCCCCATTCCATTCCATCTTTCGCTCGCTAGATTGCTTTCCTCTCAATCTGAGCGGTTTCCCTCCCTTCCATCTATCATATCATCTCATATTATCCCAACCATACTATTATCATATGCATTATTTTAAAGGGGCGTATATCATTCAGTCATAAAGGAGTCTGTGAGGGAGGAAAGAAATATTAGTCACTGTCTCTGATTGTCAATCGGAATGAAGAAGAAGACGAAAAACCTACGTCGTATCGTATCAATTACAAAATATCATTTTCTTCTATACCCATTCGTGAAGAAACAGGCGATTTATTGACCAGCTTCACGCTTGTAAGCGCCGTAAGATCCGTAGGCGCCGTAGTTTCCGTAGCCAGTTGGGGCAGCAGTCTCAGTTGGGGCTGCAGTGGTGGTGGTCTCGAAGTAAGAGTCTGGGCAGGAGCCTTCGTGCGCGGGGTTGCATCCTCCTGGGATTCCGGTGATGCTGGTGAAGGATGCCGTGGTGGTGGTCGAGGTCTCGAAGTATGAGGATGGGCATGAGCCTTCGTGCGCGGGGTTGCATCCTCCTGGGATTCCGGTGATGCTGGTGAAGGATGCGTCGGCGGTGGGGGTGGGGCATGAGCCTTCGTGCGCGGGGTTGCATCCACCTGGAATACCGGTGCTGGTGGCGGCGGCGCCGGGGTAGTTTTCGTAGTTGCCGTCTGTGAGTTGGGGAAGAAATTCGTTAGTGGTGGGTTCTTTTTATGGGGTGGATGGAGTTTGGGGGATGTGATGGGATGGGATAGTATGGAATGGGTTGGGGAAAGGAAATGGGGAATAAAGGAGTCGACTTACAGTCACCGTAGTCACCGTAGTTTCCATAGTCTTCTGGGTTGGCTTCTGGAGCACGTGCTTTCTTGTTCTTGTATGATCCATCTGGGGGAAATCATTAGTTGATGGTCTTGTGCAAACTTGATGCGAAGTTACCTACATCCTACGTATGTACCATAACCGGTTGGGGTTGGGGTTGGAGTGGGGGTAGCAGAGCTAGTAGTGGCCTCTGGGTAGCTATCGTATTTGCCGTCTGTATGGTTATCATGTTAGCACTGGATTGAGAAAGTCCCTGATGTACAAACAGTTTCCGTAGTCACCATCTAGAGGGGATGGGGTCAGCATTTCATGGTCATGAATCCAATATTTCAAAGAAAAAATTGATCTTGATATGAAACCCATGAAATGTGTGAGATTGGCTTTGACTTACAGGCTCCATAGGCTCCATAATCAGCATCACGCTTTGCTACTGGAGCAGCCTCTGGTGCAGCTGCTTCTGCGGCTTTGTCATAGGTGCCGTCTATGAAAATTGTTAGCCTTTGAAACTTGGAGATTCGATGAAGGAAGGTATCAACTTACAACTGGCATAGCTATCATATCCAGTTGGGGTAGGGGTAGGGGAAGCAGATGAAGCGGATGGGTATTTCTCATATGTGCCGTAGTTTCCGTATTCACCGTCTGGAAGTCTGTGTCAGTAACTTGATGCAACATCTTCAAGAAGGTAGACCTACAGTCACCGTATTCGACAGGGGATGCTTCAGCTTTGGCTTCTGGTTGAGCAACTGGTGCAGCTACAACACCAACGGCAGCGAATGCCAAAAGCATGATAAGGTCTGTTGAGAAAAGCATATTGAATGAACTTTGATTGGTGTGGATGAGATGGTAAAGATAGAGATGGATATGGAAGATAGGTAAATAGAGATGAGGCTGATGAGAATGATGATTGAATATCGTGGAGGCAATAGATCTTATATAGCTTCAAGATTCCATATTCCATTTTGATGCATTTTCAAAAATAGATACTGTACCTATTTGAACATGTACATCTTGCCGAAACGGGCGATACTATCACCTGCGTATGAAAGTATTCAATAACCTTATTTATATCTATTCTTGGCATAAAATACAGTTTTTTCGATAGGAAAAGTATAATTCCCACGCCATCATCCATGATACTTGCGGATTTTCAACTCGGGCTAACACACCGACATTGATACTGATGGCTATTTTGAGCGATATAACAACCCGAAGATGTCATGGTCCATGGACTGTCATGGACATGATGGAATTTGGAAGTAAGGAGTCCGACTATCCGAGACCGAATAGATACATCCGACACCACGTACGTAGGTAGGGAAACATCAGTGATTCAGCTCACGCATCGCGGGGTATTGCGTATTTCGTATCTGCATAGCCACTTGGCCAATAGTCCGTTGGACGTCGCGGAAATATTATGTCGCCGCAGTAATTTTCATAAATTTCCATCATGGGAAAGCTTATGTGAGGTTGGAATAAAAGAGGCTGCAGATAAATTGCGGGGTTCAACATGACAAACTCGTGTTGGGTCACTAGGGTGGCTCGTATCTTGATGATCTACGTTCAGGTGATGAGATACGAGAACGCACGTAGAAGATCCATTCTTCTTCATCTTGGCATTTGGAAAGGCTGGAATCAGGATAATTGGGTATAATCCGTTGTGGGGAAGGAAATGTATCAGATTGTAGATATTGATATGGTTAAATTTTGAGTCTTGACTCCATATTCTTGCTATACATACTCATCGTACATATCGGTGAATAACATGGCAGTGTCAACTATAGCTTCCGTCCATTCCGTTATCAGAAGGTTATGTTGAAGCGAAATCTCATGGGAATTTTTTTAAACGTTGGAAGTCAACAAGGTACTAGGTAGGGGCTAGGGATGGTAGGTAAGGTTATGTATATTTAGAAACAAACGCCGTCAACGCCGTCAACACCATCAACGCTGCCAACGCTGCCAGGTTCCAACGCCAAGTAGATTGCCAACACACCTCAATGTTAGAGTCTAGATCCTGGAGATCAGACCCTATTTTTTCCATTTTTCCCATCTTTACCATTTTTCCAGGGTGTTTTCTAGCATATGCAACTCTAAATCCATAAGCGACATGCACCTATAAAGCTCTCATCCCTGAAATTACCCGCCATTCCCCCCACTAAACTTATCTCAGTAGCGATGGAATCATGGAACTTCAATGTTCCAGGTTCCATCATGGAAGTTTGGAACCTTAGAACTTATTAGAACTTAGAACTTAGAACTTAGACTTACCTAGAATCTAGCTTTTCACAGCTTCTAGCCTTCTTCGGCACCTTAGTTCAACGTCAACCAACCTCTTACCAACCAACCTCGTACCGCAGTACACCATGACACATACAATTGGTTGTCTTGGAAAATCCGTCATGAGTCTTTTTCATTTTGGTCCTGGTCTATTGTTAAATCACATCATGAAGGCTATTCATATCCGATTATATAGGGCTGGGCCTAATTGAGATTGACCAGGGACCTAGATAAGGTTAACTTGTAGTAAGTAAGGTTACTGCACCGTATTCTTTCTGTCACTGCTAGGTACTAGGTACTTGCTACTTGGTACTTACTTGGATGGTGAAGTCACGGGTCAAGTTGCACGAAAAACCTTCAATGTTCCTCCCAACCTCACTTCATCTCATCCCATCTCATCTCATCTTATCTTTCTCTTTCTGAATTTATTTGTATTTGCATTTATTCTCATATCGTCTTATCCTCAAATTTCAATACATTCGAATGATTGATTGTTGTCGACGGTTCCCTTCATCTTGAGATTCCTATTATTCCCCACTACAGTACACCCTTTGGTCAATATGTCTTATTCTCCATTTTCAGACAAGTACAATGAAGTACCTGGATCAGAAGATGGTGAAGGATTACTCCCGAATACCGAGTCAACATATAAACAAACTCCCAGACGAAACAGTATCCTTTGGTATATCTTATCACTACCGGTGATATCGTTATTGTCAGTCGCTTTTGGAATTTGGATTGGTGCTCGATTTGTGGCGAATCCTGCCAAATTATGTCCAACCTATGTGCAACATTATTGTATGACCTTTCAAAACCCATCAGTCTTGATCTCCCATTCTAATTCGAAAATAGCTCCTATTCTGAAAGATGTTGATACTTCGTATGGACCAGTGATGTTCAATGGGTCATTCATGAAGGAAAATGACTTCAGATTAAAAGCAGGCCCTGTGGTAGATAAAGCCTGGGCAAGCTTAGGAGTACACTGTCAGTACACTACCACAGTCAATTGACTCAAGCAAAGCTCACATTCCATAGATCGAAGTTTGGCATTACCGGCGAGCGAAGGAGAAAAATCCGGATTAACATCTGCTCATGTTCAAATCAACGAAAAATACGGAGGAGGATTTCCTGTAAACGTGGAAGGACTACATCATCTACATTGTCTCAACCTTGTGAGACAATCCCTCTACTACAACTACGATTATTACCACAAACAAGGGAAAGGAGCATTTGTCAATGCAGACAATATCGTTCAATTTCACGTTTGTAAGTTTTTACCCTCAAACCCACCTTTCATTCTTTCTCCCTTCAAATCCCCTAATCAACCCACAAAAATCTAACACCCCCTCCCCAGCCCACTGCCTTGACATCATCCGCCAACAACTCATGTGCCAAGTCGACACGGGAGTCCTCGGCCAAGTCTGGTGGGATAAATCCAAACCCCAAGCGTTCGTCGACTTCAACACGGAACACAAATGCAAAAACTTCGATGCGATCAGACAATGGGCCGAGGAGAGACAATTGCCCGCGGCAGGACATCCGGATTTCTTGCAGAAACCTAAGGAGAGTGATGTTCTTGAGAGTATCCCTTAGGTTGGGATGAGGAACCTTCAGATGAGTTGATGGTTGGAATATAATTTATGATTGATGTTTTGAAGGGGTGAGGTTGCGTTGAGTTGGGTTGATTTGGGTTGATTTGGAGTGATTTGGAGTGATTTGATTTGATCAAGGTGTTCTGGGGCGGGATATCTTATCATCCATTTCTTGGATAGATAGATACCTGGGTTATATTATATTACTTGGGTTTGTACTGAGTTAATGTCAATTTTTAATGTTCACCAACAAATAATGCTATATATATAGATATAGTAGGCCATAAGTTATATCTCCAGTTTTCAGAGATGGTGAAACGAGAAACTCAAAAGCATCATTATCATCAACTAAAATTCCTTTCATCCATCATGCTTAGAGCTTAGAGTACCTTGCTCAGCTCATTCTCTCCCCCCCCCCCCAAAGTTTATGAATCCATGCCACGGCATCCATCTACTAGGATCGAAATCCTATCTTCCTATCTTCCTCCCTTTCTTAGTAAAATTTCTCGGAAAATTAGATTTATAAGGACTATTTTAAAGAGCTCTAACTTAAGTACCTACTAGGTAGATAGCTCAGTTGACTTGAACCCATCCACCTATCCGTTCTTTTAATTCACTTCTACAGTCGTAATGGAACTGAGATTCTCATTCAATTTTCCGAGCAAGCTAGTAGCTAGAGCTGCCCGAGCATAAAAGAATCTCTCGTAGTCCCTGTCATATCTCTTCATCGTATCCTGCCAGCCATCACAGCTCAGCGAGGAGGCGAATTAGCGTGAGAAATTTGGGGGTGTTGTGAATGGAGGCAAATCTAACGTTTCTTCGGGTGGGATTTCGGGGGGTTCTTTGTTCTTTGTTCTTTCTCGTCGCGTTTTCTACGGGGAATGGGGATTTTGTTGTTGTTGTGTTTTGTTATGTTGTGTTATGTTTCTTTTTTTTGTTGTTGTTGTTATATCGTTATGATTATTATGATTATGGTTATGGTTATATCGTTATGATTACTTTACCTGTATGTGTAGGGGTGGGAGAAGTTGAAGGTTTTCGCAAAGGGGGATGCGGAGGTGAAGATGAAGGGTGAGGGGGAGGGGGAAAGGTAGAAAAGGATCATATCTCCGAAAATGACAAGGACGGTGGAGAGAGACTATGTGAGGGAGGTGATAAAGACGGGACTTAGGGTTGTGGAAAACAAGACTCGGGGGAAAGGGAGGGAGGGAGAATATCAGAGTTATGCTACCGAGGAGGAGGCGTAATAATAGGAGAAAGAAAAGGGAGGAGGGGACGGTGAAGATAATGGTGATAGTGGTAGCGATTAGACGGATATTTCTTTTTGAGAAAGGAAATTTATAGGAAGATTGAGATGAGAGAGGAGGATTATATACTATATTATATACATGAATAGGATCTCGAGTTTGAAGAAATAGGGGGTTCTTGGAAGGAAGGAGGAGGTGCGAGGAAGATGGAAAATGGCAGATGGAAGAATGGGGTTGAGATGAGTTGTATAATACAAATTAAGTTTGGATATAATTAATGAGAGAACTCTCACGTCGTCTTCAATTTTTCGAAGTTAATGGAATTCCAAGAAAATAGTTTTTCTTTAATATTCCAGGAGGAGAAGTAGAAGGTAAGTGAGGTTTATAATGGGTATCCTTTGGTGGTCAGTCAAGGTATCATATCATATCATATTTTAGGTAAATCTTACATTTTCATCCTACATCCTATCATATCAGCCTCTAGTTTTCATTGCCATTTTTCCATTTCTCGGGGTTTTTTTGTTTAATCGTCTTTACTTACCTTACCTTATCTAGTCTAACAAATCGTTATCAAATCTACTTTACCGTTACCGTTATAATCAGATGAAATTACTCAGTATAGGTATCAACTCACCATCACCTAGAAACCTTCCAAGGAATTTTCGATAATCAACGCTTCAATCGTAGATCAACCAACCCTATAGCAATCCTAACGTTCGTTCTCGTTGGCTAGATCTAGAGATTCCCCTTTTTGTTGCGTCAAGGCTCGGGTTTGATCTTAAGCTTTTGATCTTTTAACTGCAGGTGCTTCATTTTTTTTCTGGGATTTGTGATCTCTTGAGTTGGGCTAGGCTGGTGGTAGTAGTATCATGTGATGTGGATTTTTTGGAGGGGTGGAGGGGTTTTGAGGGGTTTTGAGGGGTCGTTATTCACTTGCATTAAAGTTACAGTATAGGTTTTTGGTATTCACCTTAACCAAATACCTCCTCGGTAAGAATTTCACTAATCGATTTGAGCATATATTAAGATCTTCGTTTACACTGATCTAAACCATAACAGAAATAACACAAATATATCTTCCCAAGATTCTGGAAACTGAAAGTAGGCCTTTTTTTTCCTTTTTGTAAAGTATTGATTAACCTAGTGATTCGAATGCTCTTTCTACTTTGTTTTCGTTGCCTGTTCATCTAAAGTTTTCTTATCTTCTACTTGTTATTCTGGGATATTCGGATGATTGTCGTCGGTTTATAAAATTTCTATCGATATAAAGATCAATAGTTGATTACTGTCGTCGCAACTCTGGAGCTATAATGCTATGTTTACACCGCAAACTCAATATTCGTTACTTGCAGGTACAAAATCCACGAGCTTGGTGGAACTCTAATAAGTTCTGGTTGTCGAAAGCAGAACCTGTACTCGCTGCTCGAGCTTAATTGTTCTTCATTGATGAAAGTCGAAGGTCTTGGGGATGTGGTCTTTAAATAAAAGTTGCAATCGCTCTTAAGTCGTACAGAGCTTAGTAGCAAATTCACTTGGGTTTTTTTATACAGATGCGGGGTTTGGCGTTTAACACGATTGGTTACCTAGATACCTCTATATGCAATAGATGAGGTGAACTCTCATTAGTGCGGGGGGAATTCACTAGGGGCTTTGAGTGATTTGATATTCATTTATCGCGGCATGGAAGTGCTAGTACCATTTTCCTTGCTCTCGAAACTTTTTCCTTTACTTGTGTTAAATAGACATGCTTTAGGCCCAGTAGGTAATTTCTGCAACAAGCGTTCGCACCTCGCCCAAGACGACAATATCCGTTTAATTAGAAATGCTGAATATACAGACTGGTTCCGGGCTACGCTGGCATACTACGATGAGAAGAGACAGCAGGGCTACAAATTAGCGATTAGATCAATAATTATCTGATTAGCCAAAAGCAGGATTACTTTTCGGCGAAGAGTAATATTATGGTGTATTGTTGTCATCTGTCGAACTTTGCTGTGGGATGATATTCTCACCGCCGTATTTACGATTGTGTTTTGGAATAGATTCCCGACGAGGCTATGTCGCGGAGCAGGCTGTACATCAAGAGGAAAAAGGCTGTTTAGATCATGGGATAGCCTACCCTTCCCCATCTCCTGTGATTCGGCCATCAAGTTAGAGTATGTTTATTTGTTTTGGAGATGAAGGATATGGATTGAAGATAACTGTAGCTGCTTATAATCCAAATCCTAAGCTAATTCTATGCTGGACTAGTGCTCGAGTGACTTGATAAAACTACCCCTGCGACATCCATTGTGATAGATAGTAATGTGGTTAGGAAGGCAAAGCTTATATAGATCCATGGCTTTTTTAACTCCGATGCGGGGAGGGTATTTTCTCAACCATATCCGGGTGGTATTCACCAATTACTGCCTGTGAATCATCCTAAACAAACTCCGTATGTCTCTTTTATGTCCCAATATCTTGTCTTCACCAGCCGCAAAGTGAATCATTAACATGTCCTATTTAGTAGATGGGGTTTGATAATGGGGTTTGATAATCATGGATGAATGTCCTGCCCCGCTCGTTATTCAATACGATTATAGATCAAGGAGGCAATACGGCGTTATATATAGATCTCTTCAACCAGGTCTAAGATAGTCACATTGCAAACCGCAAATTGCATCATATGGTATCATGACCTCTTTTCTTCACGCTCTTAATCTCGAGCGATGGCTAGAGCTTGACCCTAGAATACGATTGTCTCAGAGATATGTTCCCGCTGCGGTTACTAAAAATTGTGCGTCCAAAATCCTCATTCTCATTGTCATTTTCGATTAATGTTATCTGTTTTATTACACAAATAGAGGGGTTCTAATTTGTACTCCATCTTCCAAGTTTAGCTTCCAAATATAAATGAGATAAGTTCGACATCTTAGAAACTAGTTCCGTTGCTCGGAATAAAATATATTTAAAATACATATATTCAACAAAAAAAACTTCTGAAACTTTGTTCTTTAGTTTTTCAATTGCTACTATATATAAATCTTTGAAAATAGTTATACTGCTGCTTTTGTAATGCTTAGTTGAGAATATTTAAGATTTTATAAATGAATGATATACAATCTTACCTATTGTATATATTCCCTTACTAATTGTGCTTTACCTCTCTATTACTCACTACATTTATCTATACCAAAATTTGGTGTTACACTCTATTAGTGGTTATATATAAAGCTCTCCGGTTAAGGATTGGGAAGTTATACAATAATAGACATGGCGTATCGTTTAAATTCAAGTCTTGCCAGTTTGCCAGTGGCATTGGAATTTCTTAAAATTTTAGATTCCATTGTAGTTGAACTATCACGATATCATTCTATTTGATGATGATTACTATCATCCAAGGTTTTCCTTTTGCTGTCATTTTCTGCGAGCGTTGTCTATTTCGTTCTATGATATACCAGAGCCTCTTTTCAAGAATCGAGCTTCCAAAACTCTTCTCAAATCAGCCATTCCAAAGTATTGTAGTTCATTGTTGAGACACACTTTCAAGAAGCAGCCATGGTTAGTTATTTTTCTGCTATTGAATCCTTGTTTATGTTTGCAATTCGAATTCGACATCTGGTACAGATAAGAATATACCAAGACCTGCTGATGCTGTACCTTTTATATTAAGAAAACTATTAATCGTATATCCTGGGATGACCAGTAATACGGTAGGAAGGAAGTACTAGGGTAGAATTATGGTAGATTGATTTGACTAAGGAGTATGTATTTGGTGGCAGCCCAGCTGCCCTTATATGCTACTCCCCCATACCCTATGCGGTATAGCTTACCACGTGATCCCTGATCATGTGACCGGTAACCATGTGACCTGATTCCCCAATAAAAACTGCATTTCTTTTAGCACATAGTGGGGTTCTGAAAGAGGAAAGGTACTCCTCACTTTAAGGACTATGATATGTATATTGGAATATTCACTATATATTCTCCACATTGGTTTCAGCTTCGAGAGCATATTGAGGACTCACTAAATTTCTTTACGGGATTTCTGGCTATTTAAAGTCCTAATAGTATACGACTTTGATATCAGCAGTTTCAGAAAAGACTTCATAGGTGTAAGTGCAGGGCAGCGGTGGTGTCAGAACAAATCATAGTTGTGTATATATCTTTGCAGGTTTTGCTAAAATGTATCCTAAATTCGAAGGAACAGATAATATGCTCTTACTGCTATCGCTAAAAAAACTTACTGTTATAGACTTGAGATCATTATCACTATCAACATTTGCGACGAGATAAAGCCTCTGAAATCATCTAGATTTTTCCAAAAGCTTATCTAGCAAATCTATAATCCCCCGTCACTATTATAAGAAAACCTTCATTCTGTCGTGTTGCATGTAGCACAACTTTAGTATTGCAGAGCTATTCTGTCCTCGAAGCGACGTAAACTTTATATCGATGAATTAATTTTCCAATGTAAACCAATCTCACAATGAAAGTCCCCGTTGTGTATCCCTGGAAGAGGACTGTTATTTTATTAAATCATGACTGAGCGGGTATTACGTCTTTATGGATATATAAGATAGGATCTTGAAGAGACTAAAAGTAAAAGTCTCTCGAATACCCAGAAGAGAAAAGAAGAATATACAGAGGAATATGGTTCGGTCGAGGGGACAGCAAACAAATCCAGCATATGGATTTCCATAAAGTTTTTATTATTAGGGGTCGAGCTATGTATATAGCATACTACTCAGTGGAGGCGGCGGCGGGATTTATCATGGATTGTAGGTAGATTCAATTTTAGAAACTCCCATTTTACTGGCAACAAACTTAAATCTGCGATTGAGGCTGTTGTTGTTATCTTCGTTTTTGCTGTCTTTCAAAGCTAGTTCTTTGCTGTGATTATCTGGGAGCTCATCCCCTAATATAATATTCCCTACAGATTTTTTAAAATCACTGCAGTATAGTATACATAACACTGGTATCATCTTCAACCCTTATTACTATCTTTCTCGAGGGCTTCGCAATGTTTAAAGATGATCAATTTGAATGTTTAAGAAGTTTATTATAGGCCCCCAGAATGGGTTTGATTTTGAATCACAGGTCATGTGATGTGCTACCTGCTAGTGAATGATCCCCTCAGAATCACCTCATAATTGTACTTTCTGGTGTATAAAATTCCTCACAGAATATACATACCATACATGATAGTACCATAGTTCTGGGAATGTTTCCCGAATAAGCAAGTCTGGGAGTGAATGGAATATTGCTTAAATTTTGCGGTTCTCTTAATGACCGAAACTATAAGTTGGTGACTTTAAATCTTGTAATTACTCGACTTTGAACTTGAGAAGAGATCTCAGATCACTTACTTCTGAAGAATAACTGCTTAAAATTCATTGGAATGTAGAATTTTTACTTGGCTGTGATATGATTTATATGCGAGTTTAGTTGACTACTATCCGCTGTTGGGGGGTAATAGCTAATTAGCTGCAAATGAAATCTTTCATTGATAGAGAGTGATTCAGCTACAAGTTTTGGTTAAATAGTGAATCATGATAGGTATGTTGCATCGACGTTGCGAGTTTCCTCTTATACATATAGCTGCGCACTGTACCATCATAGCTCATCAGTTACATAGAAACTGAATAAGGAGATACGGCGTATCGACTCTCAAACTATTCGTCATTTCTCCGTGCCTAATGTTTTGGCATCCATGATAGTCGTAGTTTTACGAGCCAGCCAAGTCTTGAGCTCCTCACTTCTGCTGTTGTCGGTTTTCCTCCAAGCTACTATTATTACCATTTGAGATGTTTGATTATCAGATGAGAAGCAATATGTTCTTATTTTCTTATGTCCGTAGGTCAGCACGAATCCTAAACTTCTGAAGTTTTCCGCTAGCTGAGAATAGAGCAAAGATATGCAACACCTGGCAGATACGAGACTTCAACCCGTGGTAACATGGATTGGAAAGTGTGTATTTCGGTATAAGCATTATCCTATGCCAATTTTTGTTGTCATCTTTGGGGCTACTATCATCTCAATATGTCGAAGCGGCAATAAAAAATCGTTGATCTGTAGACCATAATGGTATAATGAGCGCGCATGGTCTAGTGAGCGCTTCACCGAGATATACAATATCGGGCAAACAAACATTAGGGGCGGCATCTTTGGCAGATAATTTTCGTAGTACGATTCTCCAACCCCCAAGGGGAAGAAATCTATATCCCACTGATCCTATTCCAACTTCGGTGGAATTTTGTCCCGTCTGAGATCTTATTTGATCTTGATCCCCGCAGAATCTACCTCCTGCCCCGCTCCTTGGAAGATCTTTCGGGCGGAGACTACCCGCTTCTAAGACTGATACTAAACTTCCTCAACTATTTATATTTTTCACTTTCTGGGCTATATAAGCTGACTACTCATAGCTAGCAACAATATCTAACACTATCAATATGGAATTATGCGTGGATTTAAGCCCCGTGCAAGAAGGTGCCTGGTACATACGTGAATGTTGGCACTAAACGTTCGTTATATCAAGTCATTACCTCTCGGTTGGGTTCCGTAGAAGAGTATTCGAGATTAGCCACTGTCATTATCATCCGAGCCTCTTTCCATTGCCGTAAAAACTTTGCTCATCATCGACTTCGCTCTACTCCCGTAACTATCGGAGAGTAGTTTGAATGTAATATTCTGCTACTTGGTTTTCATTGTCACTTGCATTTTGTCATTGTCGTTTTATATCATTTTTTCCATACAAATCGTCTACCGTATACTACTCTTCGAGGTATAGTTCGACGAGAGGCTGAAAACCACGTCCTAGTCCCTGTCAATGAGAAACCTAGGTAGCAAAAAGAAATTTGTATTACGACGCCATCAAGCTGACTTCCTCATATTAGCCCGAATTCCACTTCTTCCTCCTGCTCAGAACTTTTATAATGCCCCCTCGTTAAATTTCCAGTGCCCCTGGAATTTCTTTCAAGAAGCCACAGCGCCACATTCCCCCACCATACAGGCCCACCCACAAACATTCAGGCCCTCCTAAGGTGGGGAGCACGTGGGGTAGGTATCCTTATCAGAGAACACACAAAAGAAATAAAAACAAAAAGAAAGGAAAAAAACAAAAAAGAATGGTTGCCGCGAGAGGGGTTCGAACCCTCGCATCTTTCGATAATGGTGAGTTCTGAAGAACTTAAAACCATCGCCTTAGACTATGGGTTGTTTGTTAGTATGGATTGGGATTTGCATAATTTGAAGGGGGACTATTTACCCGCTCGGCCATCACGGCAGTTGTTTGTTTGATGGAGAGTCCGGCGGAAAGTTTCAATATATATAGGCTTTCAAAACGTGAGGGGGAGTTAAATCAAACACCCCTTTTTGGAAAATGGGAATTTCGGTTGTATATAGAGGTTTTCTAATGAGGTGATGTAATGGGGATGCTCAATTTCTAAATAATTTGCCGATGACGCTTGGTATAGGGACTAATTTGACACTATTTTTGGTGACCACTAATGTTATGATATACTTAACGTCTAGATGATTTCAACATGTCATTGTCTTCACGGATCTGCATTATATATAAAGCATTAATTGTCAAAAGGCATTTTTTTCATTGCTAGTAAAATTTCTCGTGGCTGTTATAAAACTAAGAATATCATCCATCCTTTAATTACAAACTCTTCTAGTCGATAACCACCTGACAGAATTAACCTGTCTGGACCAAGATAAATAAAACTGCAGAGGGAATGGCAACTGCCACAGCTTAAAGCTAGAATACATCTAGAAAATGCGAACTGGGTAACGCATTCGCTTTTTTATGCTACGAGGCTACGATGCTACGCATGCTTCCACATATAAGTATCCAGAGTCTCAATACGCAAGGTGCAGACGCGGTTAAATGAAGTGGTATTTGTAGACCTGTAGTTAGATCCAATGCAATGTAGAATATTGTAATCAGTACTTTCGCCGAGTTAACTTCCTCGCATGAAGCCGCAAAATCGTATAAATACTCCAACATAATAAGGATGTCCAGGATCAAAAGGCAGTATGAAAGTCAAAGGGTGACTTGCCAGAAACTCTGTCCAGCGCATCATTTTGGTTGTTTAGCACTGAACTAAAATAAGGTCCCTTGACTTCTACCTTCAAGGTTATCATTTGTCCCGTCATTGAATAATCGCTGTGTTGAGCGTTCCCATTGCTCATTTTTACATTGACCTTACTGTTAGTTAATATAAAAAGTAAACCGACAAAACCCTCGTCAAATCGACCTCGACACATCTTTTGAGTTCTTGATCGAAATAGATAATTTGTTCGGAAAGTTGTAGAGGATGTCACGGTGGGTTGATTGGTGTATACTAATAACATTGGTTGGCTTTCATTATACTCTTACCAATCTAAGGTACATTAATAGAGGATGGATTGAATTGAGATTGAAATTGAATATTACTTTCTAATACTTATAAGTTAATGTTCAGTTTCTTGATCTCAAACCAGAGTTTAATCTGATCGAAATAAATATATCAGCTGGGCTACCTCCTACCTATTGATGGATGATTACATAACAGCTTATGGCATAAGTGGCATAAGCTAACCCCGCTAGAAATCGTTATCGGTGCCAATCTAAGAAGCCAAGGCGCCAAGGTCTGGTAGCTCTCCACGATATCTTCCCCTCCAACACTTCCGTCTCGTAAAAGTTTATATCTCTCCTTGAATTGCGAATTTTATATATACTGTACTTAGTAGAGTAGTACTCCTATGATTTATGAGTAGGTAAAAACTGGTAGATGTTCATCTTTTCTTCTCTCCTTTGTTCAACAAATCAAGTTCTCGAGGTATGATGTTTAGCGACGTCATAGGTCCGGCCATAGCCATCTGCAAGGTAACGAACGGGAGATTGATACCAACTTTTCTCTTCAGAGTCAAATTAATGTATTTTCTACTTGCCAGATACATTCTCAGTCAACTCCATCTCTTCAAATATGCATTGATTTAGAACTCTCATCTACCATTTCACTCATGCCAATTTACTAATCTCCTCAAACCTTCCTCTTGCACCATGAACGATCCAGGTCTCGATGAACCCATCTCCAATGACGCGGATAATGTAGAGAATCAGAAGCGCGATGAGCGGGATGAGACCAAGGAAGATGAGCAAGCTTTCCTCGAGCCAAGGTATGTAGAAGGAAATGTTCCGCAGATACTTCCCCTTAGGATTGTGGGCTGTGCTAACAAATGATTCTTCAGCCGTTGGTGGTTTGCTAGTACCGCATTTCCTCTCGTCGCTGGTACATTTGCACCCATGGCCTCGGCATTCAGTATTTGCGCATTGGTTGTACACTGGAGAGTATCGATACCACCGGGGGGAGTGGAAGAGCATGGAGTATATATCGACGATCCGAAATGGTATGCCTCGGATGAATGTCAGAAGGGTGTTATGTTGATACGCTGAAACAGGTTGATCGGTATAAACGCAGCAGAATTGGCAATTGCTCTCATTTCGAATCTATTTCTACTTTTGAATATGGCGGAAAGAGTTCGGTTTTCGATCGCACAACCCATTACCATCATCGGTTGGTATTTATCCTCATTTACATTGATTGGGTTGACAGCTTGTACGCATGCCTCTGGACCTTTAACACTTTCATCACCTCCGGATCATGCCTACACACAAGCATTCTACTATGCCCTATTTGCTGCCGGTCTTTACTTCTTAGTGGCCAGTTTGATGGTGGTTACTGTTTATGGAGCATATAAAGGTCATTATCCAAAGGAGTTCAAATTGACTATGAGTCAGAGAACTTTAATGTTACAAACTATCAGTTTTCTCGTATATCTACTTGTTGGTGCGGCGGTATTCGCCCATATCGAATCTTGGCAATATCTGGATGCGGTTTATTGGTGTGATTTTACACTTTTAACTGTCGGTATCGGGGATTATGCGCCAATGACACATTTGGGAAGAGGTTTGTTATTCCCATTTGCAATCGGTGGTATCATCATTCTAGGTCTGGTTATTGGCTCAATTCGATCGTTGGTATTAGAACGTGGAAAGGTTAAGCTCGGCGCAAGAATGGTGGAAAAAGAACGAATGCGTATTTTAAAGAAGACTCAGAGAAAAAATGTTCAAGTATTGAAGCCTGTCGCAACAACAGGAGAATCTCCAGAGTCAAGCAACAACCCCATCAACAGCGATGATCTTACAGAAAGAGAAAGACGTCAACAAGAATTTGACTTAATGAGACGAATCCAAGAAAAAGCAGCTACTAAACGTCGTTGGACTTCTTTAATAATCTCTGGAACTACATGGTTAATACTTTGGTTTGTTGGTGGAGCAATATTTCGAGTTACGGAGCATACACAGAACTGGACTTACTTCCAATCTCTCTATTTCTCGTATACCTCTCTTCTAACAATTGGATACGGTGATTTCTACCCACAATCCAATTCCGGGAAACCATTCTTCGTCTTCTGGTCTCTCCTTGCAATACCTTCCCTTACAATCCTTATAAGCAATATGGGCGATACAATCATCAAAGGAATCCGTGATTTTACTCTCTGGATTGGAAACTCTACTATTCTACCCGGCGAAAAAGGGGTCAGACATTCCCTCAAAGAAACAACAAATAAAATGACTTTCGGAAAGCTATTCAAAGTATCCGAACTCCCAGCAGCTCCTCGCAATGTAGACGAGTCTACTGGGCGTCGTGCCGCGAAAAATGTTCCGGAATCCGAGGCGCAACGCGCGGAAGACAATCTCGAAGATACCGAGACTAAACAGGCCAGAGAACAAGGAGTGGAAGATGATAGGTTGCCTGAAAATCGACATGATTATCATTGTCTCCTCATCACGGAAATCGGAAAAGTCATGAAACATCTCAATAGTTCTCCACCTCGCAAATACACATTCGATGAATGGGCTTGGTATCTTAAATTGATAGGTGAGGATGAGAGTGTGGCGGGGTATCATAGGAGACCGATTGTGAAATTGAGGAGGAATCATGATGATGATGATGATGAATTGGGTGGTGCGAAAGGTGATGGAAGAGAGGATAGGGGGGAGAAGTGGAGTTGGGCGGGAAATCGAAGTCCGTTGATGGGGAATAAGGAGGAGAGTGAGTGGGTGCTTGAGAGGTTGCATAGGACGTTGGAGAGGGAGTTGGATGACATGAGGAGGGAGGATATAGAGAGAAGGGGGAAAGGAGAATAGAATTGAAAGCAAGGGCCTAAGAATTAAGAGGAGAAAAGTTGGTGATAGAGTCACAGCTGTTTGCATGATTTGGCATGGCGTCTTGAAATACCATCAATAGCTTATATTTGGGTCGAGATCCGATGTTTGGGAGACATATGCATACATAAGTACGTATCACATGGGCTGGCGTTTTTGAGCATTCAAGATACCATTTGATATTTCTTCTATCGAGCTGGAGGTATGTTACCGGGAATAGAGCGAGTGGTGGAGGTGTAAGGGTATCTTTTCAGTCAAGGACTCCCGCGGTATAATTACAATATACCTAATTACAAATTATTAGATACTCGAATATTATACTGATCTGATATATAGGGGTTTAAAATAGAATTTAATTAACTACTACTACCTGGGCTAGAAGGAAGTATAATCGAAGGTAGAAACTTATAGTCTCGGCTGAGAGTTTATGGTTTGTTTATTTTATTTTATTCTATTTTTGAGTGGAAGATATAATTAGTAAGAACAAATTGAGGCGAGGAATGCCACTGCTAGTGAATACTTCATCAAGAAGCGAGATGAGGCCAGGGGCTTTGGGAAGAACTTGAAGATATTCAAAAGCCTTGGATGTAAAAGAGTTGGAAAAGGAAGGGTTGGAAGAATCATTCGATCATGGGATGGGGTAGGGGAATCTTAAATGGAATCGGGAATTGGACTAAGAGAGGGTGGAGAATTCTTTAAAGTCTCGGAAAGCAGTGTAGGTTAGCCTTAATTAATGTAGAAGGGCGTTAGATTAATAGTGCTAGTCTCTCTCTCTTTTAGGTTAGTCTTAATTAATGTAGAAGGGCGTTAGATTAATAGTGCTAGTCTCTCTCTCTTGTCGCAAATGAGTCTGGTTGTTATACGTTCCTTAGCGGATTCTGATTTCCATGGCCACTACCCTGCTGTCTTGATAAAGGGCCAACTCTCCATTCGGTTCAAGAATGTGCCCCTCTAATGTCGTCATGGAGTAACGTTAATCCGGGAACCGATCTTTAGCCGACACTCCCACCTTCTGATAAAAACTCTCTTACATATTCCAATATTCACCACCGACAATAACTTACGAGTTTCAGAGTACATATACTATCCAAACATTCCATTGTATGACGCATCACCAAAGTATCTATTTACTTTTTCGCAAATCCTCTAAGAATCATTCAACCATTCCATTTCATCCACTTCCACCGACCCCACCCGTTCATACTCGACATGGATGAGTTCGCGCAATCAAGAGAGGATGATGATCTCTTTGGCGATGAGTTCGAACCTGCATCTGAACCTACAGTCATAGAAGAGGCACCGATTCAATCTGTTTCAAAACTGTCACCTACAGCAGAGACATACGTGAGCAGCAATGGCGCACAATCTACTTTACCAACTGGACCTTCAAACAACAACAACAATAATAATAGAAATCAGCGTGAACGAGTGACAGATAAAAGACGAGGTGGAAGAGGAGGTCGAGGTAATGCGCCAAATAATGGTCTGAAATCATCGAGATATGCGACTCAAGTACCGGAGCCTGTCACTACCCAATTGACTGAAACCGCCACTGAACAGTTCCCGGTCGTGGCACCTTCGAACTCTCCTCCTGTACAATCTCCTGTCGAATCGCAACCACAACCGCAACAAAATAGACCTATACCATCTGTTCGTGGCGATCGTTCTTTAACCGGTGGACCCTCTCATAAGAAACTCACCGAGGAAGAATTAACAGCGAAACTCGAGCGAATGAAGATTATAAATGCGGAAAAGGCCGAATCATTCCGGAAGAGTGAGAAAGATAGAGAAGGATATGCGGAAAAAGAGAAAGAAGAGAAGCGCAAGAGGAAAGAGGAGATTGAGAGGGGTAGAGTAATGGAAGGCGAGAGAATGAAGAACAGGGAGAGAAAGTTAAAGGCCATGGGTGGCAGGGAGTGGGATGAGGGCAAGGACGAGAAAGATTTCGAGGATAATAAGGGAAGAAGTTCACAATATGTTAGGGGTGGTCATGGTGGTGTTATCAGAGGACGAGGGGGTTTGGCTGGTAGTAGGTTTAATGATGCGCCGGAAGATGATATGTCTTCGTACATTTATGATGACAACAGAGGACGGGGATCCGGACGTGGAAGAGGAAGAGGTAGGGGGAATGGTCGAGGTGGAAGAGGTGGCTCAACACAACAACCACAACCCGTACCTGTGCCAGAGGATTTCCCTTCATTGCCAACAACATCAGCATCCAAAAACACGACATCAGACCTCAATTCTCCATTGGTTGGGGCCGGAGATTGGGCCGATGAGATGGCTACCCCTATTGAGCAGGAGAAGAAATTTGAGGTTTAGACATGTATATGTCAATTTTGAATTGATGGAGGAGATTCTGAGGATAAGGTTGGGATAAATTTGGATGGACAAGGCAGGAGATTTTCCGCAAGGCGTTATAGATGCGCTCGTCTTTGGAAAGACTTGAGCAGCGAAATTTTGGTGTGCACCGTTTTGGATACCACAATAGCGAACGATATGAATTTTTTTTTCCGCGCTTTTTTTTACTTGAGATTTAAATGCAATGATGCTCTGGTGATTAATCATTTAAATTTATATTTTAAATACTGATACTGATACTGATTTATCTGTAATTAATTGCTCGATGCTGCGAAAAGTCGCCTCTTCTATATGCATAAATAAAGTGCCTACCATCACTCAAAAAATATTTAGGGAAAGCCTTTTGGTAGTGCTATTAATCTTTCATAAAAGAGTGTTGTTATCCACCCTCTTACTGTTTAAATAGATGCGCTAAATGAAGGTCGAAGACAACGTTTGGGGTATTCACCCTATAAATAGGACATTTGGTCGATATCAGGGTTAACATTACCTACAGTTACCTAGTTATTTACAGGACAGCTTTGTCCAGTACGAAGGAGGAATGCCACGTGGAGTGTAGGTGGTTTCCATGCGCTCCAATTGATGTACTGAGAGCGCCCTGAATTTGGTTTCTTATGTGAGTGTATCAGTTGTTCTTGAACTCCTTTCACTTCGGCAAATGCGGCGAGGTAGTCTGCTTTGATAGCGGACTCGTCGTGGAAGTGCGTGGATTTGTTCTCCCAAAAAGGTCTTCCGCCTGCTGCAATTCTGCAGGAAATGTCTACGAGTGCGAAACCGCTTTCTCCACGGGGGATTCGGTGATCTTCGAGTTTACGGTCGGATTTATGGATCGTCGATTGGGGAATGGGTACATAGCAATGGAAGGGATCTTTCATCATGCGGATTCTATCTTTACTTATTCCTAGCCGCCTGACCGACACCACCTCAGAGTCGTCATCCGTGGACTCACGGGGCATCATTCTGTAACCCTTGGCTTCTTCTTTTCCACGCTGATGTCCAGATCGACTATTCGAACCGTGGCCCGCGGTTTGCATTCTCACTCGTCCATAACCCTCACGAAGTCTCACCTCTCCCTCATGCTCGTCCTCGGGATCATCATTGTTCCTCCGCAAAGCCCGCTCATCGACATGGACCGAAAATTCCAAACCATCCCTAAAAATCCCGCCGTGCCACAATGGTCAAATTCTCCACCCCCGGTTTTTGAAGCACTGACATAGGTAGGCGAGAACCTCTTAAATTGCCACCGTTTATTTCCATCTACCTTCATGCACTCTGCCCAGACATCTTCATGCATTGCAAGATTTTGCACCTTTCCTCGTCCTCTGGCTAGCCAATTTGCCTTTAGGAGTCTTCAATTATGCACATGTCCGGCCCGATCACCAATATCTAGAGTGTCCCTTCTAAAATTCATCCAAGTGCCCAAACACTTCGAATATGGACCTTGCTCGCGCTTGAAAATCTCCCGAGATTCTCGACATCCTTGGGCAACGAAAAGTGGATTTTGGCAGTCGTGTTCGCATTTGCATTGATGGATGGGTATACCATCTATTCCCCATTACTTCATATGTAAAATATTCAGAATGGGCAATTTTTTAATGAAGAGTGTCGATTGATTTTTGATTTTTGATTTTTGATTTTTGATTTTTGATTTTTGATTTTTGATTTTTGATTTTTGATTTTTGATTTTTGATTTTTGATTTTTGATTTTTGATTTTTGATTTTTGATTTTTGATTTTTGATTTACGTCGTTCATGATATACTTCGATCAAGCGTGGTCCTGGGCAAGAAAGCTTCCAAAATTAAGATCGAAGCTCGTAGGGCAGTGATGGGAATAGCGTTCATTCGCAAAGTTTATTCATGGTTGGAGTTTGTTCAGTGCCTGGTGAGGGCATGTTTTTCGAGGCGAAGAAAAAGAAGATAAGAGAAGAAATAGAAGAGAAGGATTCTGCTATTGACGTAAGGAATCCCTACTTAGTCACCAATCAGTCGCTCCATCATGTGAAATCTAGTGAACATCCTCCAATCCACATTGCCGGGGGCAAGCCCTTATTTTAGTTCGGATTATCTCCACTTACTGGTTCTTGTTGTTTATTAAACCCTACCCATTTTGCGAGGAAATATGGTTGAATTTGATCCCAAAGAAACCTCATTCGAAGTGAGGGAAGTGGACTGGATCAAGAAGTGGATTATGGGTCTTAAACGTGTAGGTACAGGAGAAAATGTATACGAATTGGTAAGTTCAAATCTTGTTGTTGTGGGAAGAGGCCCTTTGAATAATTTTCTAAACAGATTATTAGTCAATCTCGTCCAGGACAGCCGAGAAAAAAGTAAAATCTCCCCGTGGAAATATAATTGCAGAACTCTTACAATGGCAAGTCTACTACGCAACCCTGTTTAGTTGTGGCACATCAGCTTTTAGATACCCAAATATTCATACTCGGGAATTCAATTTTCGTTAGGATATACATGACATTGGGTTGTATCTAAGTTCCCGCTTCAGTCCCGTTGCCTCTAGAGAAGCTCTTGATTGCACTATGTTCTCTGAGGAGTCTTAAGCACCTTTATCAACATAATAGAACTTCAGCATGCACGGAATTTGGCTAGTTTGATTTAGCAAAATTGGTGTCTTCTTGGCCTAACTCCGGACAGGAAGTATCCCCTATATATTGTAAAGAGCATATGCTAATAGGACTTCCTAGTCATATATTGCAGAGGACGCAACTCAATGGATCAATCACTTCAAGATTACCGGACTGCCGATCTAGATATTTCAGCTACCTGTGACATCGAATCTGTCACCTTTGGGCGCTTGACTGGAGGCTGTTAGTTGATAACTCTTGTATTTACTGCATCTGTGAATAGTCTTACAAGATCCGAGGCCCAGGCGTTCAATTTTGATTTGAGATCTGCTGATCAGTCCTACCCTATATGAGTCTTATCTGCAATTATTCTTCCCAAGTTGATAACCCTTTTAAAAATAGATTGATCTACTTCTCCTTCCCGTTCTTCAGAAGATCCAAACAATCAGAATTAGTGGCGTTCACCATCCTCCATCAAAGTTTCTCGCCAGGGAACTTTCCAATGCGCCTAACCTCCAGACCATCATATTCAGAGGAAATAATGTGAAAAATAACGAGACATCTCATAAGGCACTTGCTTGGGAACTCAAAAGAAGGCTCTTTGCCCTCGTTGGGCGATATTGTTGCTGGAGAACGAACGGCGCCATGGAGGAGTGGATGTGGATGCAGGTCTAAGACGCGTTATCACAAAGTCTACCGAGTTGAGACAGGCCGGTAGAGAAACCTAAGGCTAGGAAGCACTTGCGGTATCAAGATAGCCAGATAATTTGCTGTATAAAGTCGAAGGTTCTCAGCGAGGGGCTGTTTTTTAGGGCTGTCGTTTACTGCATCGGCGAGCAAATGGGCTCCGTCTTGAGGATATAGTATTTGACGAACTTGAGTAATATAGCATGTCCACCAGTGGCGGATTCTACCATTTCATTGTGCCAGATGAAACTGGAGAATCAAACGTGTTGAAATTTCTTTATATTCTGTTCATTTGTAAAAATATCATCTTTGTGAAAGGTATATGAATCTGTCCGCGAAAAAAGTGGCCGATTGTATAATTTCATTGTTCCAAGTAGAACTAAACAACCAGAATTCTCGAATCTGATTAACATCCTACAAAATACTTACAAAAAATATTTGTTATTTTATTCTGTTATAGACGTGATTTGATTTGAAAGCATTTTGATGCATAAACACGGACGAAGTGGTGTACCTACTACGCGAATGTTTACGCGATAAGCCTGTACGCGCAAGGAAAGTGAACGGAGGCGAGAACTTCTTGATTAAAAGGATACATCCTCGACCAGTGCTGATGTCTTCGGATGGATTTGAAAAGGGGCGCATTGGTGTCACCCGAAAGATGAGTGAACTGGACATGAATAGGGTGAAACACTGAAGTGAGAGTAAACTCTGGTGGAGGCTCGTGGCGGTTATGAGGTGAAAATTGATGGTCAAATTTCCATTAAGGGCGGAAGATTAATTGAACCCATTTGAGGATGCCTCCGCTACGCTCTATGCGTTTTTGAGCAACGATTAGACTAACAAGAAAGAATTAAACCCCTAGTAATCAAAAGCAAAAGTTATCAGTTCTTACAGATGGAGAGGTAGCACGTGGCTGGTTAGCTTTGGGACAAGATTTTACATAAGTTTTCACTCATGACGCGGGGTTTCAAGGCAACCCGGAACCGTGGAAGCTTGGAAGTGCATGGACGTTGTTGACAAACTACTCCACTACTCAGGGGTATTCTGATGGGACAAGGGCTTAGCGAGCATCAAGCATTTCTACCGGAATTTAACCTAATTACTTTCCGCGTATCCATCAATGTTCATTCCCGGTACTTCAGTCTTTACCCAATAATGGTTTATGGTAGATCCCAGTCGCCTGATTAAATCAATATGCAGAATGTATCGACGGTGGTGGCACAGCTAACTCGCTATTTCAAAATGGATGGTAGCTTTGGCAGGACATACAACATTATCAAAAACTCTCTACATATAAGGATAATTTTTAAAAGCGAAAAATGAGAACCCTTTGAGATATTATTCTATCAAATCTCCGAACTAATCCCCATTGAATAATACTGGCTGAGTCTGGCTCACTTTTTTGCAGAAAATCCGAAGATCTCACCCAAAAATAACTACATGTCTAAGCTCATCCAAGCCAATCTCATCTAAATTCCTACCTTTTCCAGTTTAAGCTCCACTCAAATTTGGATTAAAATAAGGATATAGTGAAACTATCCTTATATTAAGCTTTTTGACACCAAAAAATCAATGGAGCCAGAGAAATTATCCTCAAAACCGATATCCTTCTATTGGATATCCTTATTTTGATTGTATGTATATCGATATCCCACCATAACAAAAATCACCCACCTTCTCCTCTTCTCCATCCCAACAATACCGACTCCTCACTCCACCACCACAACCATGTCTGCAAACGAGCGACGACGATCCAGCGTCGTAGAACGCATCCGCGGCACCTCCGTGTCGATGGCGGACGCTGCTCTAAACTTCAACCCTCAATTGGGAATGTGCGCAGCGACCGGTATCGCCATAGCCTATGCTCCCACTCTCGAAGAACTTCGAGAACCCATTTCCGGTGGTGCAAACATCGAATTCAATGAACATGGCCACTCAACCCGTACCGTCACCACCGATGTAAATGGAGACCCCTGCCTCGCCAAAGGTTCATCTGCCACACAAACACATCGATTGAGTTTTGCGCAACCTTTGAATATCTCGCCGTCGTTGCAAAAGGGGAATTTGGATGCCGTACCCGAAACTCAACCCGGATTTACGAAGCCTTCGTTAAAAAAGAGGACAACGGTCGTGGAAGAAGAAAGACATGGATGGGGTCCAGCTATAAAACATGGTCTCGCTGCATTTTGGAAATTCGCTCTGACGCCTACCGGTTTCCTCATCACGATATATGGCTTAAATATTGTGGGCTGGGGAGCTATGCTCTTCTTTTTACTGATAGATGTAGCGCCAGCTATGGATTATCCAAGCGCGGATTCAATTGATTCGCCCAGGAAGAAGTGGTTGGAAATCGATTCGCAAATCTTGAATGCTTTATTCTGCGTTACCGGGTTCGGGTTGGCACCATGGAGGTTTAGAGATCTATGGAATTTGTGTCGGGTGAGATTCGGGAAGAATCGAAACGCGATGAAGAGATTGGCAGAACAGAATAAGAGTTGGTTTAGGCCTGGGGCTTGGTATACAGATTCACTGAAGAATGATAATGAGGAGAATGGAATTTCAGCCCCAACCACTTTTACTGGAGAAGTTGCACCACCTACTAGCTTATGGAAGCTTAGTTTTGTGGTTTGGATGATGATTTTGAATACATTATTTCAGGGAGTATTGTCCGGATTTATGTGGGGATATAATAGAATCAATAGACCATCCTGGGCGACAGGTTTATTTATTGGGTGTGGATGTATTGTTAGTATGTTGGCGGGAGCAATGATGTGGTGGGAGGGTAGGAAGGTCAAAATGATCGAGGGACCAGTGATTACAATTGTGGAACCGGAGGACAAAGAGATGCAATTGGAGGATCGTTCAAGTAAATAAAAAGTATGTAATTTGATGTTTATATAGGTATTTATTGTTCTATTATCTATTATCTATTATCTATTGGTACGGAAGTCTCCAAGCGATTAACCCTATGCAATATAGGAGAGTTCCATGTGCCGGGTCTCCATGCAGAAAACAACATCGAAAGTTTCCAAATTCCAGCGCCCTTTGCCCGAATTATATCCCTACGTCCAAATCATTATTCAATGAAACTACACCACAAGCGCTCCCACGATTATGATCCGTCATTGTGTTACAATTCCAAGACCCAGCATGCAATTTGAGTTATCTCCCAAAGCTTCATATCGAGTGCTCTGGCCTGTGTGTACGGCGAGGTTTTGCACTTCTTCCACTCAAAACCTCGAATGAAGAATGTCTATTTGGTTCTTTATTTGCCTCCTCTTCGTCCAAGCCCATTAAATTCTTCCAGCTGTCAGGCATAGCAGCAAGATCCACATTGATGTGGGGAGCATGCTTTTCCATCCTCGCCTGCAATCTTCTCTCCTTTCCTGCATTCGAATTTTCTTGCGAATGAATATTAACCAAATCATATATGTCTGCGTCATAGAATGCGATTATATCTTTATCCTGCAATGTCTTTGTATGAATGATTGTCCCATCAATCAGCCTATATGGGAATTTCATTAATTGATGCGCCGTATGTAAAAAGCCTATATCGTATTCGACCTTGCGCTTTAGACTTGAGATTTCAAACCAAGGAAATTCCATGAGATACTTGCGGTGGAGCGTAATACGTGTGCGTTTGTAAAGGCCATCCGTGATCCAGGATCCTTCGACATAATCACTTGGATTTGCAGAGATTACTTGGTCATCCGCTAGGTGACCAGCCATCACATTGGAGTCATGTGGAGGAATCTCGCAATACGATCCCCTGGGATTGTAAAATCGCTGAATATGATGATCAAGCAACCACCCTCCGGTCCTCCAGCGACACTGTTGAGCCAGCATTTGACAGTCTTTTCGTGCTTTTATACGCACACATCTCTTTGCTCCAGGGATGGCGCTAAGCCAGGGAAAGCCCTCAAGATACCAGCGATAGATATCAGCAGACGCCTTTTCAAATTCCTGCTCGCTGGTTGGGACTTCCAGGAAATGAGATCCGTATTCGAGAGGATATAGATCACCACTTGCTATTATCCGAGGTAATTGAGCGCCTGGTCTTATGACATACGGATTTATCTGCAGAGATTTCCTACTATCAATTATGGCTGTGGGGGAGGTCGGATCGATAGAATGGGGTGGTGCAGATCGAGCTGTGAGGATGGTGTAACACTGCCCACTCTTAAAATCCCTGAGCTTCTGTATCCCGAACGCATTGTGAACTGTTTCAATGACAGCTTTACCGGAGCATCGACGAATTCCCATGATACTAGATACGGTCGGTAAATGAATATAGCTGAACGGCCATTGATCAGGAGGAGGGCGAAGAATGTAATATTTGAGGTTTTGTTTATCGTCGATCAGGATATGGAGGTTTGGAGAAAATGGTCGAATCTCGGGAAGTATGGGATTATGCCATGGTGTTATTTCAGTGATAGCATATGTTAACGCACGCTTGTTTGTAGACGGGTCGCAAACGGTGACGCCGATATATTTTGGAGCAGACGATGAATATATACCATGAAAAAGTGGCATGTTTGTAGTGATTGAGTATATTGGAGTTGTAAGCTAGTGACAAGTAAGTCCAAGAAAAATATATAGAAGACCCTGCTCTCCGGGAAGCAGCTTGAAACGGAATTGAAAAATGGAAGGTGCGAGGGACTATTATGGGTGACGGGTGACCACAATGTGAGTAAGCTTGAGATAGAAGGATTCAATCAAGTAAAGTTTAGCCCAGGTTGATAGAAAAGGCTCCCTTAAAAAGAAAGAGCTTTGTACCAACCTGGTGTGAATCTAATATCTTGAAGTCTAGAAATTATAAGATCAATAGCTGATGTTGGGGTAAAGCTTGACTTGGTCAAGTGACCGCACAAATGACTGTAACCATTCACATTTCTTTTCATGCTTCGTCTCTCGAACAGTGAATTCAAGAATAGAAACTGGGGAAGAAATATTATAAAATGGGTCTCCATTACAATGAGAGCAGATGTGTTATGAATCCCAAGCTATGCATTTATAAATAATCGATTATTTTCAGCATCATCTGGATAGACTACTAAACATTGTGTTGGCAAATCAAACAATCTACTTTCTGGGGGGTGACTACAATTTCAGTTTGCATATAAAAACACTTCAGCAAGCTTTTCCCGTAATAAGCACATAGGCTTTGTCAAAATCAACCTACAGATGCATACATGATCAGAATGTAATCACCTATTAATTCCTATTACACATATTTATTACAATTGAGAATGTTGTCATCATATTACCAAAGAAACGTCGTGAGCTGCCATTGCCCCCCTAGGACACCCTTAGGGCTAAGTCGAAGTTATAGCATTCCCGTCCTTTTACCCGTGTCACTTGGTCGAGGTACTTCACAATATAGAGCAATGGGCAGAAATAACATCAAGTTAACACAACTTCCTGTGTGAAAGTCGGTGACAGTTTAGTGAGTAGATTTATAATGGTGGTTGTTGGGGAGGTGGGATTGGTGTTTGGGGGGAGGAGAATGATTGATAGGGCTAGTTGGGGATGGGCGGACTTATGTTGATGTGTGGGATGGAAAGAGGAGATATTTTTGAGGGGCGTTTTGGGGATATGATGAGAATTTTGAGAGGGATAGGATGGAAGTTGATGGCGAACGAAGATGGTATCGTGATATTGTTGTGGATAATATAAACCAGATAGAAGAGATTGACTACATTCATATGGTGCCATGCCCACTATCCTTTCCATATCTAACCCAGCGTATCCAATAGTCGAGACTAGCATACCAGATCTAAGATACCAATGTTGGAAAAGATTTCAGTATTCAAAATACTCTCAATACTCAAAATGCTTTCAATGTCTGAACCGTTTTCAATATTTAAAAAGCATTAGACGTTAAACTAGGTTTAATATTTGAAACGCTTTTAATGTTCAGAATACTTTTAATGCTCGAAAAGCTTTCAATGTTCAAAATACTTTGAATATTAAGGAAATTATAAACGTCAAAAACAAATTCAAGGATCAAAAATTGATCATTGTTTGGCTGCAGTCCGGACTGTTGGACACCCTGGAACCTAACCTTCTTACTCTTACTCAAAACTAGCACAGGGAATGGATAAACCTCCCAACACCCTCTTATATACTCCTTATGATGTATCTCGACACCCTTTCCATGTAAATTTTCACTAACCCCCACATTCTTGACATCTTTAAATAGTCCCCCGACACTTTTCTCGCCCTTTACTCCCTTCCACTCTACTACCACTGGACAAAGTTCCCAAGACCCAGATATGACTTCCAAAGTCCCATGATTTCCAATACAGAATGATGTTCCTTTTTCAAATCTCGTGCGTTCCAGATAGTTTGTTTCCCATTGTCAAGGATTCTTCAGAATTCTCTTGAAATCCTGTCCATGTATGTTCCGAACAAAATAGTGTTAACATCCATTCCTCAAAGAATTTGCAAGGATCTAAGTCCACTGATATTAGACTATCTGGTGGTATCGGTAAAAGAGTAGCGGTGGGAATATGCACAGGTGATGTATTGCCATTATCATTATCATGATCTTTGGTTGAATCGGGCTGTCCAAGGGAATCATCATCCTCCCCATCCGAATCGCCTCCTCATCAAAAGACTCCACCCAAAAGGCACCTAATTCCTGATTATTCTTATCAATGCCTGACTCTTCTAGCTCATCTAAACACTTTGAAATTGCATCTCCAATATTTGCTTGCCAGTCCTTATACGTTTTCCAGAATTTTCAGAAGCTATTCGGGCAGTGCAATGCTTTCAGGTATGTACTTCCGGAAACTCCCGCGTCTCACTTAGATAAAATAGCATGAAGATAATTGACCATGGTGGCGGATGTCAGGATATTTAGTAGGCGTCGACGACGAGCATTGCGAGAACATAGAGAGGCCTCAATCCCCGAATAAGCTTCAAGATCAATGGGATTTCTTAGACCATGTCGCCATCTCTCAACCAAAGCATCCTTCATCGTGTGCCTACTTCTTTGTTTATAAGTCACTTGACCTGCCTCAGAAATAAATCCCATACCACTCCCCTGTATTTGAATGGCATGTAAATCGACATATCGTCAAGCACGAGAAGTATTGGGTGGTTGTAGGGCCTGTTGATCCGACCGTCTGCTTTTCATGTGCAAGACGCGTTCTGGAGACGGAACGCATTTGTCATTGATGAGAAGGCCATAGTCATTTCGTACGCCAATCAAGAGAGTATCAGAGGATATAAGGATCAAGAAATTGAAATCTTTGTGGAATTTGAAATGATTGAGTATCCTTTCTCTTCAAGTCCAACGGATATGAGCGCCAACATATGACATTATTGCGAGTTCAATGATTTGAGTTGTAAATTTTCAAACACTGCTCTTGAGATATAAGAGGGTAATGAGATAGAGATATTATTGAGCACCTCAAGACACATCAGAGTTAATCGAAACCCCTTTTCATATTTACCTATTATCCAATAATTATCAGCCGTAATTTGCGCATGAAAATATGATCTAGAATAGATCGCGATCAGAGAGGCTGGAACGATTCTAACGACTCTAGATTACTGTAGATCTTGTACTAATATAGATATATGCCTCCCACAATAACGATTTTCTTGAAGTAAGGTCAAATTATTATCAGCTAGATGCGCCCTATTATGACAGGTGAGTAGTTCTAATGGTATTTTTGAGCCGGAAGACTTAATATCCAGAAGAAAATCGGTCTGTTCTTGAAAGTACAGGTATTTTGATGCAGGAAGATGAAGTAAAGCTTCGTCCTGGGCTGTGCCCCTAGAAATACCGGTTTCATGGATAAATAGTCCCGAGTTATTGAAAATGTGCCGTTCCAAGAATTCTAACTTCTGAAAATAAGCCTTTGGTTTTATGATCCGTTCTTTGGCTGAAAGTTCAGGATCATCTGGAAGGTTATCAGAATCGTAATCAGTGTCCTCCGTGCCGGAGTATGGGGGAGATGAAGGTCTCTGATCCCATTGTCCCACCAGAAAAAGAGAATTGTGTATGTCTAGTTGTTCAATTGCTTCGTGACATTGCTCGAAAAAGTTTAATTCTTTGCTGGGAGGTAATTCTTCGCTTGGAGGTTGAATTGTTTCGAGGCTTCGAGTTTTGCGTTTAGTTACTAAGGCCTCAAGCTCTGCCTCGAGCCTTTGGAATTCGTATGCACTTTTCAGTCCCTTAAGATCATGGTGTTATAGAGGACACTCATATAGACGTGGTTAGATGATACCAAAAATACCGAGTGGGAGAGGAGAAGAAATTAAGCCATTTGTTGCGGTGGAGAGGGCGGGAGTTAAATCCAGCAAAGGATTAGTAATGTTGAGAACATACTGGGACATTGCGTGTCCTTCAAAGTTCACAAAAGCCTAAATACCGAATCAAAGTCGTTTTGGCTTCAGTCACAGGGTCAGCCGTCCTTCTAGATCGTTGCGGTACTGCGTTGCCTTGGTAATAGAATGCCTCTTTTCTTTGCCCAGATATCACCGAGGATTCACTGTCGGTATCCGAAGATTCATTAGAGGTACCAAATGATATATCTGAAGAAGAGTCTGAGAATAAATTGAACACATATGAAAGTGAGGTTGAGAAAGGTGTAATTGACGAAGGTGTAGTTGACGAAGATAGCCCGCGAACTTGGTAAAACAGGGTTGTTAGGCAAAAAAGTTATTTGGGGATAGAATTTATAGTATTACTTAGGAAACATAGATACTTACAAGGCATAGCATTGTTTCGGACGGAATTCACAATACAGATTCAAACAATGTGGGAGTTTATCTGCAGGTATAGGTTTCTTTCCGGTATCAGATGTAAGCATTGAAGAGTAAGACGATACAGTGTATCACGTTGGAATGGTAGAGAAAGAAGAATTGCTACCATATGCTCAGCGAGGCGGCTGTTCACCAAAACTTCGGTCACAAACCCCAATGATTACCTCCAAGCCCCTGTTTGAAATGAAACGGATGATTTCACGGTAGATTCTTTATTGAATAATTAAGGCAGGAGTAGGAACGAACGGCCCTTGGCTTTACTTCTCATTGCCATTCAGTTTCTGGATCTTATAGTTATTGCCTGCTTTCAAAGCTGACTCAAAATCTTCCCAAGCCGAGGAAAAATCCGTCGAGAATATGGAAGCTGGCGAGGTTTATTGTTATTCCACAGTCGCGTAAGAGAATGTTCTATTGAAAAAGATTGACTAGCGGTACGTAGCCCAAATTTGGCTTCGAACAGAGATGTAGCAGAGAGATGAGCTTTCATTGATGAAGTCCTTCGGCTTTGGCAAACTGGACCCCATTTTACTCGGCATATCCAAGGAAGGTTTCCAAATTACTTACACAACGTACAAAATTTGCAGATCACTTCTTGTACTTATCTTTTGTGGGATATATTTTTGTTTTGATTGGTATCTCGCTGGTCAAAGAACCTTCACCCTCCAGCAGATATGGGACATTTGATTTGATTCTGTATGCTGGATCATAATCTTTTGTTCGTCCGCTTTTCCTCTCCGTTTGAGTTTGATAGCAAGCAGTAATTCAGATATTCCTATAAGCTTTTGAAATGCTTTCTGTTACCATAGGAAGGAAACTTATTGTCATTTCACAGACATAGCAGGACTCACCACGAAACCCAACATCAACGCCATCTTCTTCATCGGATACTGTGCCGGCAACATTAGCGGATCTCAACTATTCAAATTCCACGAAGTACCAAACTATCATGTAGTAATTTTTCCAATCTTTGAATGGGAAGTCTTAGGACTAATTAGGGCAATAGACGGAATATTATGGTATGATCGCTTGTTTGGTCATCTCCATTGCACTCACAATCGTGCTCAAACAATATAGGCACCAGGAGAACAAGCGTTCGTAAAGAGTTTATTTTGCTGATATTATTATTGTGTATCGAGCTAGTGTATGCAGAACTACTTTATATCAACAGTTTATATCAATCCCGAAGCGAGATATGTAGGGGATATTGATCATGTTGATTTGATGGTCGAACGTTTTGTACTTAACTGTTGAGAGGTTGTAAATCTGAGCAAAATATCTGATAATTTAGACCAGCAGATTAGATCCAAACTTAAACATACTATTGCTATTTAAGATTTCTAGCGATGGTAGTAACTATTAGCAAGTCATTTTTCGCCTTTTTAATGTTTTTAGATCATGTTTAGTTGTATAATTTGCAACCCTTCGTCAGTTCCGAATATAAGAGTATGATTTCGAGACAACAATTAAAGTCAATCACGAAGATCACTGTGTGGTTCCCTAGCAAAGGTATCATATTTTGATGGAAAGCAATATTCATAATGATATATGTATCTACAACCATTCTTCAGTCTAAACGACACCTAGCTAGCTAGACTAGCTTTTATTTCATTTTCTTGTGAACTATTCACACCTTGAGATTCTTAACATTTGTTTCTTGACTGGGACTTTTGTTTTCCCAAATAATTCACTCGTAAGGGAAGGGCTTTCCCGTTTCACTTTCCGAGCACCAAAAAAAAGTTTTTGGCAGGCACTAGGTAGCTATGAAATAGGGTGTAATGGGTTTAAGGTTTACAATATTTTAGGTTACCAATGACTGTTTTCTTTAAAGAAGTCAGCCGCACCTCCATTGCCGCAAGTGATATACGATCGAAGACAGGACTGCTTCCGGTCATGAACCAGTTTGCCGAAATTATGGCTCCCGAAAACATCGACCGTCCTGTTGACGATCCAAGTACTTCCTCCTTGTCGGAACCTGTAACCACGACTGGATTGGAGAATGAACCAACCAAAATAATTGGTCAGGACAATAGCCTTCTGCTCACAAAATTACCAATCGAGGTTCTTACAAAGATTCTTGAGATTGCTTGCATTAGTGATGAAACTATCCAGATGTGCCCAGTGGAGTGTGTTGAGGATCAGTACCACAGCGTACCACGCCCAAGGTGCCCCGAAATCCAGAGATACCAAGCTTTGAGAATGACCTGTGTTGCTTTCCATACTATCATGAGCAACTCGAGTATCCTGTTCAAGGACAACACATTTGGGTTCTGTCGGTTCAAAACGCTGGACATGTTGAAATTCATTACTTCCAAGCAGCGTAATGCGATTCGCTCAATGTATGTGAATCGTCACCAGTACATCCGTCAAATCCTACATTCTGATGACGATGCTGAGGCCAGGATGCAAAGAAATGGTCGGGAGATAAAACGCGGTTACCATATTATTGCCAACTGTCACGGTCTGCGCAGCCTGACAATGAACATCGACGAGTTGGCCAACGAGCTCGTGTTACGGGAGGAAATTCCCTTCGTCTGCATGGAAGACTTTTCAGACACGGAAGAACTATGTAATATCCGGGGTCTTGAAGAATTTAGCTTCGTGACGACTAATCCGGAAGATCCAGAGCGTTCCCTTGATCCAGTAAATTGCATCTTGGTACACGAGTTCGAGGACGAAGATGATTACTTCAGCTCTCAACTAGGAATTTACGAGCATGGAACCACTGCTGAACTGCACGAAAAATTCAAACAGGACTGGTATTCAAAGCTTTCAGAACTGGAGGAGAAAGGTAGGATTTTATAATTAATTCTTTCATTTCACACTCCCCTCATCCAAATCTGGTTGGATATTTCATCTAATGTATCTTCTGCATTCTCCTTTACTCTTCAATGCAACCATCGCTTCTCATTTTACCCCATCGCTCTTCTCTTTTAAACGACCACTAACTTTCCAATGCTACAACAGTCCGAGAAATCGTGACACGGCCACGCCTAGAGTCCCAGTCACCTCAACTACGAAGACGTGAAATTTTCAATCCTCCTCGTCTTATTTCTCCACCCTTGGATCTTTAAAAGCGTTTCGGGTCCGTGGAATTTGTGATTATGATGGATAGTGGAGTTTAGACTTGAATTCTAATCATGATTTGGGCCATGAAGTATCATGCCATGGAGGCATCTGCTGTGTACGATAAAATTAATATATTGACTCCTGGTAACATAATATGAGAATAGACAGGCTGGCGTAATATTCCTTTTTTCTTTTCTTATGGGAACTAGTATTTTCCCATAATCCTTTGAGCATCCCGATGATCCCCAGTTTACAGCGGGTGACACTTTATCATACTATTCTTTCTCATACCTTCAAATTATCCTCTAGTCTACAGTTAAAAACACAATACAGTATCTCAAATCAAAATAATCGAGTGGCTTGATAAAATCATTTGACTGTCACCGGTGAGCTCTCGGTAACCCCTCTCCCAACCCCCCTTCAATCAAGCCACCTCCCCATCTCCCCACCCATCTCCCCACCCATCCCTTTAAACTTAACCCAAACCAAAGCAATTTCAATTCCAAGTCCAAGAAATCCAATTTAATCAAAATCAAACAATATTGCTTCTCCCAACTCGGTGTCACGGTGCTTCCTAACTTCGTTAGCTGAAGATTTAATTAGCATTTCACCTTTCATCTTAACTCTACATCTCTTGTTATTATTTTCTGGTTGCCTTGTACATATTCACCCCTATCGTCAATTCAACCTCATTCACTATCATCATTCACTTACTATTATTCATGTACCTCCATTATTCTATTCACAATCATTTAGTTAACGTTATTCAATACCATCATTCACTTGTATCATTCACTCACCATCATTCACTCCCCTCCATCCTAAAATACACCCCATGTGGGATCCCGTTTCCTTCTCACCCGTCCAACCTCCCTTCCAACCTAACAATAACTAGGTAATAATATAAGATCTCCCCCCCCCAAGTCCATTCCATTCCATTCCATACCACTCTCAACTTAAATAAATATTTATTCAAATAAATAAATAAATAAGATAAATAAGATAAATAAGATAAACAATACCAACTCGAGGACTAAATCCACACAATGGCACACACTCACTCACTTCATAATACAATTTACATTAAACTCATGAACTCATGAACTTATAAACTCTTTCAATTTTCTACATCTCAATTAAGACAACAACCCCTCCTTCCCCCCCCTCAAAAAAAATCTCAAAAAAATATCTCAAAACAGGAAATTAAATTACGCGAGAAGCTAAAGACGAGAGACAGTAGAGTGAGTACTAAGGACAGGAACTAAGGTAAGGTAAGGTAAGGTAAGCTAACCGATCTATCTCGGCACTGCATCATGCCCATCCATGCATCCATCCATGCATCCGTATACGCCATCCATCCATCCATCAAGTATAAGGGTCAAATTGTAACTCCCATCTCGCTCGTGTATTTACAAATTATATCACTCCACTCCAATTCACTCCGATCCACTCCGTTCCACTCCGCTCCACTGCGAGCCTTCCCCCAAGTAAAGTAAAGTAAACATCCCGCTCTATCATGTACGATCGATCCATCATACCATCCAATCTCTTTGACCGACCCCCTCAAATATATCGTCAAGTATTTTAAATACGGTTAGCTATCTTCCTTAATACTCATCATCATCACTCTCCTCATCCAGTAACAAGGCCCTATGCCTTCTTTCCCGCAAATCCTGCTCTAGCCCCCCCTCACTTTCATTATCCGCATAACCCTCACCACCACACAAACTAAGCGCCACGGGCAAAAATACAAGCGCATGAGTGGCCGCAAAGATGACCAAGGCAAGCCAGATCCGGAAATAATATATTTCGAAAATCTTACTCCGGGTAAACGCCAACACGCTCACTCCCACGAATTTTGTAATCGTGATGCCGCTAAAGACAGAGCCGCCTACGTTAACGAGAGCTGTCCAGGCACGTGCATCACGGTTGCGGAACTTGTTTTTAGCGCGTTCCATGACGCTACGCGAGGGGAACATAAAGGCTCGGGCGATGTGGGCGCAGAATTCAACGCCGATTCCCACGCAAAT
>JANPYM010000017.1:727107-744187 GCA_025890175.1 Ciborinia camelliae
TACAGTTAAAAACACAATACAGTATCTCAAATCAAAATAATCGAGTGGCTTGATAAAATCATTTGACTGTCACCGGTGAGCTCTCGGTAACCCCTCTCCCAACCCCCCTTCAATCAAGCCACCTCCCCATCTCCCCACCCATCTCCCCACCCATCCCTTTAAACTTAACCCAAACCAAAGCAATTTCAATTCCAAGTCCAAGAAATCCAATTTAATCAAAATCAAACAATATTGCTTCTCCCAACTCGGTGTCACGGTGCTTCCTAACTTCGTTAGCTGAAGATTTAATTAGCATTTCACCTTTCATCTTAACTCTACATCTCTTGTTATTATTTTCTGGTTGCCTTGTACATATTCACCCCTATCGTCAATTCAACCTCATTCACTATCATCATTCACTTACTATTATTCATGTACCTCCATTATTCTATTCACAATCATTTAGTTAACGTTATTCAATACCATCATTCACTTGTATCATTCACTCACCATCATTCACTCCCCTCCATCCTAAAATACACCCCATGTGGGATCCCGTTTCCTTCTCACCCGTCCAACCTCCCTTCCAACCTAACAATAACTAGGTAATAATATAAGATCTCCCCCCCAAGTCCATTCCATTCCATTCCATACCACTCTCAACTTAAATAAATATTTATTCAAATAAATAAATAAATAAGATAAATAAGATAAATAAGATAAACAATACCAACTCGAGGACTAAATCCACACAATGGCACACACTCACTCACTTCATAATACAATTTACATTAAACTCATGAACTCATGAACTTATAAACTCTTTCAATTTTCTACATCTCAATTAAGACAACAACCCCTCCTTCCCCCCCCCCTCAAAAAAAATCTCAAAAAAATATCTCAAAACAGGAAATTAAATTACGCGAGAAGCTAAAGACGAGAGACAGTAGAGTGAGTACTAAGGACAGGAACTAAGGTAAGGTAAGGTAAGGTAAGCTAACCGATCTATCTCGGCACTGCATCATGCCCATCCATGCATCCATCCATGCATCCGTATACGCCATCCATCCATCCATCAAGTATAAGGGTCAAATTGTAACTCCCATCTCGCTCGTGTATTTACAAATTATATCACTCCACTCCAATTCACTCCGATCCACTCCGTTCCACTCCGCTCCACTGCGAGCCTTCCCCCAAGTAAAGTAAAGTAAACATCCCGCTCTATCATGTACGATCGATCCATCATACCATCCAATCTCTTTGACCGACCCCCTCAAATATATCGTCAAGTATTTTAAATACGGTTAGCTATCTTCCTTAATACTCATCATCATCACTCTCCTCATCCAGTAACAAGGCCCTATGCCTTCTTTCCCGCAAATCCTGCTCTAGCCCCCCCTCACTTTCATTATCCGCATAACCCTCACCACCACACAAACTAAGCGCCACGGGCAAAAATACAAGCGCATGAGTGGCCGCAAAGATGACCAAGGCAAGCCAGATCCGGAAATAATATATTTCGAAAATCTTACTCCGGGTAAACGCCAACACGCTCACTCCCACGAATTTTGTAATCGTGATGCCGCTAAAGACAGAGCCGCCTACGTTAACGAGAGCTGTCCAGGCACGTGCATCACGGTTGCGGAACTTGTTTTTAGCGCGTTCCATGACGCTACGCGAGGGGAACATAAAGGCTCGGGCGATGTGGGCGCAGAATTCAACGCCGATTCCCACGCAAATGATAAGGTTGACAAGACTGACTGCGTTGAGGGAGACGTTGAAGATGGCCATCGTACCGATGATATCGGTGACGATCATAATGACCGTGACTGTTATGACTGCGCCGGTCTTGAGGGACCCGAGAAGAATAGATGAGATGAATAGGATGAGGACGAGGGCGGAACAGAGGAGGGTGGCGGTTAGACTGATGATTGAGGTGTATTGGTCGAAGAAGATGTAGTATACGCTGTATGGGAATACCTCTAAACCGGACTTTTCACTCATTCCATCTGCGATGCGACGTGCGGAAGCGTATGCGGCAATGAAATCTTCCTGGCTGTGGAGTGGTGTGTGACTTGTGCGGAAGTGGCTAGCAGAGATGGTATCTCTTTCGGCATCAATGACGAGAGCATTGCCATACGCAGCTTGACCACCCAGAGGGCAGTCATCGTCTGTTGGAGAAGCAATCCATTTCTCGAGATAATGAATAAATTCTTCGCCCTCGGGCATACCATGTAAGGTAATATTCCATGCCGGGTCACGATTCTCAAAGCAAGCCGAATTACCTTCAACGCAGCATGAATCCAATGAAGGATCGAGCCAACGGAAATAGTCATCTATCCAACTAGCGGGAGTAGCGGCAATATAAGAAATCTCGGGTCTCTTTCTTTCAGACTCCAAAATATTTGTAAGGGACTCTGTTTCGCATGTTGTGAACCGAGAGCAAAGTTGTTGCTGATGCTTACGTTCAGTGACATTCAACTCCCGCGTGACGAAGTACACTGGAGGTCCCGAGTCAAAATAATCATACAAGTCGTTGAAGTATGGAATGAGATATGAGCCGTCCGGAATGGCTACACGCTGATCCAAACCCAAAGCAACTTCGGGGATCAATGCAATCGCAGCAGCGAATATTCCAAGAAAAACGACCACGATAACGGTCTTTACTTTGCGTCCAAGTAAAGCTGGAGCATATGTTTTGCGTATGAATTTCTGGAGGAAGCCTTCATCAGAGCCTTCGTAGAATCTGGAATAGGAACTTCCATTGCCATTTCCAAGGTGAACTCCCGCACTCTTAATCTGAATGCAAGGAATGCAATCTACACGACGATCCTCAACTCGTCGTTGGTTGAGACAGAGAATGGAAACGAACATGGTGATTTGCAAAATAGCATTGATGAATACGGCACCAGCGGCATAGATTGCAAAGTTTCTAACTGCTGGCATACCAACAAAGGCACCAAGTGCAAATGCGATAGTCTCAGTAGATGCCGACAAAAGAATGGATGGACCCATTCTTCCAAGCGCTTTGGCAATACGAATCTCAACCATTTCATCTGGATGGCTAGTATTGACCCTTTCGAATTCGTGCACAATCAAGAATATGTTATCGACACCAACTGCAAGAACTATGAAAGGAATAACCTCAGCGATAATAAGTGTAACCTTGACACCTGCAAAAGAGAAGAGACCAATCGATGCTGAGATAGACATTAGTACAATCATGATTCCCACTACTCCTAATGAAAATTTAGATTGGATCAAACAGCTAGCTGGGTTGCGCATCAATGTTTGGAAGGAGATAGTTGTTGAACCTAGTGCCAAAGATGCATAAAAGAACATGATAATGTAACTGATGACGACAATCTTTGCATCGGTGTTTGTGGATTTGTTAAGCTCTTGCTCGAGACTTATTTCAGTTGAAAATGATAGTCTCAGGCCACGCTCACTTGCTTCCTCCTGCAAATGTAACAATTCATCTCGAAGAGAGGCTTCCCAGTCCATAGCATGTTCGACTTGAGCTGACCCTTCATCATCATTGTTTACTACCCATGTAATAATCAAGGCAGTAGCGTCAATGACATCGCCGGATTCTTGCCAACCACCAAAAATCATTTTAGGATCAAGTGGTTGACCAAATGCGGGACGACAGTTCACAGGAGATTCGGCACATGAGCGAATAGTCTTCTCCCATGTATTGGGGTTTACACTGGAGATATCATCGTTCAAGTAACCTCCTACAGATTGAACGACACAAGCATCACCAGTGGGCTTTAAGCATATATCGTTGAAAGTAGTGCCGGTTTGCTTTCCGGTCAACCCCCTGATTCGATCTTCAGCTTCAAGCCACCACTTCAATGTTTCATAACTCAACACAGGACCAGGGCCTGATGAGTTCGTATCATTGACCAAGAATACTTGCTCGGCACGATAAAAAGGACCAAAATTTGAATCAAAATAAGCTTTCTCTTGTGCAGCAGGGGATGACGGGCTGACCCATAATCGTGCAGGATTCTGCTCAATCTCAAAATTTGTCCAGCCCAAACTCAAGATTCCCACTACAACTATGCTTGTTACAATAGTGATAGCTGGAAATCTCGCAGCTGTGTATCCAAGACGACTGAAAGCGCCGTCACAAACTTTGTTGATCCAATAATTCCTTTCGGGTCGGCCATACACAGCTCCATTGTAGACCATGTCCCCTTCATCGTCGTCATCGCTTGGAGCGACATCTTCTAGAAGGCGTAACCTGTCATTACGTCTTTTGGTATGTTTAGCCCAAGCAATGTGACCAAATACAGCCACGGCGATCAACAGCAATACGATGCTGTAGGTAAAGATGGCCGCGAAAGACAGGCATGGTAGTAATCCAACATGACACGAGCCGGACTTCGAAACTTCCGGCAAAGCTGGACAGATTGCAGGGCAATCCACACAAGAACAGCGGAAGCGCTCATCTTCATCATTACACTTCTTTGGAACCATAGGTAATGGATCCATTCCCTTCTCCGGATATTCGCTAGGCTTTGGAAAGTTGATCTGGAATGGCGAACCTAATAACGATTTGTGTCCCAGGAAAGCTAAGAACGTGGAGTAATTCTTGGCACCTCCTCCTATGAACCCCATGGCATCTGAATTTGTTGGTCCAAATTTAACATCTTTGCAGCTGTCAAAGAAACCCGATCCATATTCATCAGAAACGAGTTGGTCTAACTCCGTCACAATATATTTATCGCCCTTCTTCTTCGTCTCCGTCACATTCAAGAATAGGGATTGATCCGGCGAACATGTAAAGGTACAGAAGAGGTTGTAAAAGTTCTCTTTGCATGCCGGGCATGAGGATATGATTGGATTCGCCTTCTTGATTTGATCTGCGAGAGCATCTATCTGCGAAGCTATTAGTAAGGTCTCTTCTTATTGTAGAATGACCCTCATACCTGATTCCCCTCACAGCATACAGGCCCCGTGCTCCATTTCGGACCACAGAGCTCTACCAATTGTTTCCTCGCATCATCATCTGGTTCCTTTGCGAGCCCGTTATCTGGACAAGGGAGCTCAGGGCCAAAGAAACTATCCTTCCCACAGCTACCCCTTATCGAACATCTTCCAGCTTCATGCTTCGGAGTATATGCTTCGCCTGCTGCGAAAGCTGCGGTGAGGAGTCCGATCAAACTGAAGGAATGCCGCATCGCTGCGTCTGTCTACATGCGGCGACCAGCGTCGAAATCCACGAAGTTGGAGTAGTATACAAAGGTCAAGCGTAGCAGTTACAAAGAGACCTAAGTATTATTTTCAAAATAGAATCAAATCGTGTACAAACCACATCAAAAATTCATCATTGACTCACTGATCGATAATTAATTTTTGATTTGATATTGTTGTGAAGTCGTAGTTGCGGGTGATGGTTTGTCCCGACATCAATAGATGTTTGGGTACGGTCAGCCACCAGCCAATGCTGTCATAGTGGCGTAGAGCTTCGCGCTGCACAATCATCTGGACTCCTCGTTTCAGATATGTCTGCCAACAAAGTCACCGGGTATTCGTCAACTTATTCACCGGAGTCTTATATAGTGACTCCTCTACATGTATTGGAACTTTGTAAGGATTTATAGGTTTCCTTTTTGAAGGATTTATTTACTCATTTTCTCACATTAAAATTCACAACCACGGCTTCTAAGCCAACTGTAAAATTGAATCCGCTGCTCCAAGGCAATGCTAAGATCGAGACTTTAGTAACGTTGGTAATCGAGGTCTATAGATTCATTCTATATTTCCCGTATGAATATTATGCTGTCAATGGCATTAATGAAGCCAAATCATCTAGTAATCGCAAAAAGATATCCCAAAAAGACCCCCTAAACTCCAGCGGAAATGCTCAAATGCCCGCCCTATCCCAAGTCGGTATCGAAAAAGAATTTTTGTCATGCATAAAATTAGTCTTTACCAGTATGCCTGGAAAGTTAACCCGTGGATATGGCAGCCAGATTATGTATATCTGGCTGAAAGAATGCCTTTCCAGCCTTAACTGGTTCGTATAATCATAACTCGTTTTTGTTGCTGTGGCTCCTGTGTAACCATAAATTCTTTCCTTAATTCTTGATCTTTGAATCTCCAACTGCAGGGGATGCCCGGCCTGACCCTTCTGCTGCCTTTGATTTGCCTGCGCTAATGGATGATGCACCATCTTCCTCGTAAAGATGATGCTCCTCGATGTACTCGATTACCGGAGCTGGTAACAGATATTGCACGCTCATCTCTTTCCTTAAGAAGAGTCTGATCTTTGTGCTACTAATATCGTTTGTTACCAACTGTTGAATGACGTAAATATTGCGTTTGTATTGTTCAAGACTTGCAAGTGCGTCCTCGATATCTGTCCCGGTACGTTCGACAATGAAAGTACCATATTGTCCCAAGATATGTTGGAGATCCGCCTCACTCCAAACCCCAGGAATACTCATTGTTTCGATGAGATCAGCACCGGCTAGCAGAGCAATGCGAACAGGCACCCGGGATCCATCCGATCGTATAGCACCACCCATAACTTTGTTTATTTCATGCTCAACATGGTCGAGTACGAGGGCAGTCGGGGTATATTCGGTTTGTAGGGCTTCCCACGGATCCACCATAAGCCAATTTGAGGATTGTACAGCCAACTCACACATATTAAGTCTACGACTGTTAGCTGGCGTTGTAAAGATACTTGGAAGTATGAACCTTACCGGTGTTCCGAACTTGCGAGACCTGCTTTCTTGTAGAAGTTCGATACAGGTGAGAAATATCCACTCAGAAGTTCAAATTCGGTGTTGAACTTGCAAAAATCTGCGGCCATCTCCATCATTCGCAAGTGAAGGTAGGTTATGGGTGAAAAACTACCACAGGCTACCAATACCAAGGGAGTCTTCTGAGGATCATTTTGGGTGAGCCTTAGGCGATTGGTTGGAAAGGTATAGTTGTCGAGAGTTTGCGCAGGAATAGCCTGTGTGGGAGGATTGGAAGTCATCTTCAGTTTGTGATTCGGAGGTTGTATTTTATTGTTTGGAGGACGAGATCTCGAGATTTCGGGTGAAGGAAAGAGGCTGGATGACGAATTTCGGAATCGCAAGGATTCGTTGCGAAAGGATTGCGATGAGTTGAAGATATTTCTAGAACTCGCTCTTTGCAGAGACCGACAAAGAAGATGGTTCGCCGGAGTCTTCTGATTTTGACGATGATATTTAATGATGGATCTTTAACATGAAAATCGCGAGGTTAAATAGATTTGTGAATAAATCAAAAGAAAGGTATTGATGTCGGCGAGTTATGTTAATCAATCAATGGATACCACACCTTGTCGGTTGAAGCCTTGAAGGGAGTTTAAGGAAGTCGATAGTGGGATGCGCAAAAGCCCCGCCAACGCTTTGATTCTATGGGACCCGAGGTAAAACATAGGGAATCAGCTATCGTCAGTAATTGAATGATTGACTGATCGATTGAGAATTTGAGTCGAGAACTTCCAGTAGGTAGGTATTGAATAATACTGAGTAATGTTCAGAATGTTCATCAAGACTTATAATTGAATCACTTTTTTGAGACATGAAGTTTATAGGTACATAAAGATATACAATAGGTACATACGTACATACCCTACCTCCATATATACAAACATACATAGTAGGTACATACCTAGACATACATACATACATACATACATACATACCTATACATACATATGACTTGTAACATTCCAAGGTTCAATTCTAAAGCTACCTACCTACCTACATATTGTCGCTGGATGATAATGATCAAATAATGTGCCAATGCTGCTGTTGCTTGCTTCCATAGCCTCTTTTCCTCTCGGGCAAGCAAGCCTTCAGGCTTCGGGCACCATGTACATGTACTGTACAATGCAATTCGACTCCAATCAGAAGTGTCCTGACTGGAATCAATTGGTTTTGAAATGTTCAATCCTTACCTGTATCCTTACCTGTTGGGTAGAGATATAGATATGATATAGATATAGAGATAAAGATACCTACCTAGGTCACACCGGGCAGCTAACACGGATATAATTGCCTGGCTTGGTCAATTCACGAGGCGATTTCCATATAATTGAATACCTACCTAGTAGGTAGGTACCGGTAATCATACCTCGTGTGAGAACCTCGGCATAAGATCGACTTTGAGCCTTCTATACCTGAGTTAATTTAGGAATAATACAGTATAACTCTGAGGTTATGAAGCGGTCGTCGCCGTAATGAGCCATTACCAACTGCCTCTGCATAAACTTTGCATCCCCCCGTCGATCGTCGATGTATTGCCTCTTTTCCCATTTTCCTACCGGAGCGATCCTAAATTCCCCACCCTGTTTATCCACTCCACTCCGAGTATAAGCTGTGTAACCAGCCCCGGAAAAGCCGAATGTTCATGATTCCATCTCATCCGAGTTTGCTCGAGTTCAACATACTACTCCGTACCCGTAACCCGTGGTGCCGAAATGGGAGGGTAGCTTAGCTGTCGGTCTTCTTGATGAACCTGATGGAAACGTGAATATATTTCCATTCTTGGGGGTGGTCGATCTATGGGAATACCATGTATATATGGTTTATTTGACGATATCATTCTTTTGAGGGAGAAGGTACATGATCTGTTTTCGTCGTTCCACCGTAAAAGTATGGTTGGACCATCGTAGGACTGAAGAGATATCGTGACTGTACTTCGCACAAAGCTCTCTTTTGTACGGTTTAGAGTGTGAGTGCCTACCTAGGTAGCTATCTCAGACGAACCCCAAATAAAGATATATCAAGGAAGATCAAATGTCCTTTTGCTACGATGACTTTGAAGTTGGCCTCTGGATATAGTGACATAAATCTGGACGACTTCATCCAAGGTAGCCTCCTCCTCGGCATGCGGACAAGAATATCAAAAATGAAAAGAAGCTTGGGGTTCTGCAATGTAATCTCGATCAGTAATACTTTTGGTGTATTCGAGAAATGATATTCCATTGGTTCGAGTTTTCGGGATAGAAGGTACTGTAACTGAGAGTGAACTTTGGTAGCTGGAGAGATGAGTTGTCCATGGACTTTTCACATTGCGAAAGGCCCAATAACCTTAGGTAGGTGTCGCTGCAAGATTTGTAGAAATTTGATATTGGGTTATTCACCCATATGGAAAGAAAGCCTGAACATCTTTAATGAGAGCAAGTCACTGCGACCGAATAGGCATTCATTGATTCACACATCATTTTATTATTCTTTCCTTATCGTTTATTCATACTATCCTAATATAAATCCTTTTATCGAATATAATTAGGTAAAGTAGAAGTAAATACTACCCCAGGTAGGTAGGTAGGTAGGTAGTACATCATTCAAATACCTAGGAACTGTACCTTCATGTCAGATAACAATAAGACAAGTAGGATCTGGAACTTATTGACTTACACATTCCCTATATCAGAGAGGGGATCCGTTTGACTTTATTAGTAGTAGAATTCCATTCCTCATTTTCTTTATTCACGTTGAATTGAGGTTTTCAATGGGTGACGTGAATTGATTGTAGGTATCATTGCTTTAATAAGGCCAAGCAGTATACATTTAGATTTGAATGGCGGTTGATCTTATTATTTGTACCGGTATATTGAATGATTGAATTGTGAATATCCTCAAACTTCCTTACTCATCAAACATCGAGGTCATCAAACTTTATTAATTTGCTGCCACCAGTCCCTTTACCCTTCCTTACTCATAAATTCCGTACTGGCTACACCTGCAGTACTGACGTTGATAATCCGTATCCCGTACCGTAGCCCACCAAACCTGAAATACTCCGCTAAATTTTCGAGCTCAGCTAACCTTCAGTCTCCACACACCACCTGGGCACCACCAACGAGAGGTCACCAACGTAGGTAGAACGCAGCAATCCCATACTACCTACCTACCTACCTACACACATACACACATACACACATACACACATACAAACTTGAAAGGAAAGTCAACCACTTTCTAAGAACCACGGAAAAACAATTTCGACTGCAATTCGTATCAAAAGGAAATAATCTGAAAGAACTTACTGGCGATCTCTATATTACGAACCATATTGTGATGGATTAATGGCAAAGGGTACGAGTCATATTGAAAGGCCACAAGAGTCGACATCACTTAACGATAACGGTCCAGAAATATCAAGACCACTCTCCACTGCGACTTCCATCTCTTCATCTTCTTCATTTGCTCCCAGGTACACAACCACCTTCACCCTGTTATCTACCTGCGTGTTTCATCATCAACAATACCTTCTTAATTATTAAATCCTTTTCAACTACTCGCGACTGCCATTAACCAGTTGTTGATGGTTGAAGGGATTGAGAGGTTAATCTACAAGAGCCAATACTCATGTCTTCCAGAATCACACGATCATCTGCCCGGCAAGCCGCCAACTCCTCCTCAGAATCATCGACCTCTACCTCTGCGACTGCAGCATCATCTGCAGCTGCTCCACCAAGTCGCCCTTCAGCCCCCTCTCGAAAGCGTAAAGCTACTGTGCGGGAATCAAGTCCCGCCCTGGAACCTGAATCCACAAAGGCAACTCCATCAAAGCGTCCAAAGCGTCAGAAGGTCTCAGAATCCGAGGCTCCTATACCTGCTCCTGCTTCAGCAGCATCTTCTCGACGAAAGAACGCAAAAGCTCCTGCGGTTATGTCTAGTCACAGGAAAGTTAAGATCGATTCGGAACGTGGTTTAGTGTCTAACAATATATACAGTGATTCTGCGGGTCCTTCCAACGAACCACCAAACACGACTGCCAGTTCATCCAGGCGCAAGTCTAATAAGAATAGCAAGAAAGGTAGTCGAGGTCTCTCAGAATTCACATTTAAGGCGATCCAGTAGAAGGTAGCTAATATTTTGTCAAGCAGATGCCCCCAACAGCACCGCTAGCTCGAGTAAGAAGTCGAAGAAATCTGCTGCTGCCGATAAGGATGGAGATACTGCAATGAACGATGCAGACGAGAAGCCTCCACCACATCCACTCGATGACGATGATATCAGCGATGAGAACGATGACGACGAGATTCCCCGAGATTACGATGGGGGCGATGATGAAGATGACGATCCATTCGGTGGCTTCGGTGGACCCGGCGGACCGCCTCATGGGTTATCGAGCACTCTGCGAGCTTTGAGCGGCATGATGTCCGGGGTTGGCTCTCGATTGCGCGACATTTTATCGCAGTTGAAGCAAAAAGACGACCCATCTATACAATTGATTGCTTTACAAGAGCTTTCAGAGATACTACTCGTGTCTACAGAAGACAATCTCGCCGGCAACTTCTCTCCGGATGCCTTCGTTAAAGAATTGGTGGTTTTGATGCAACCTTCTGATTTTGGGTTTGGTGAGGGAAATCCCGAGATGATGCTCCTTGCCTGCCGATGCATTGCCAATTTGATGGAAGCTTTACCTGCCAGTACTGCAAACGTTGTCTACGGTGGTGCTGTTCCAGTTCTCTGTCAAAGGATTTTGAATTTCGAGTTCATCGATTTAGCAGAACAGGCTTTGAGTGTAAGTGCTTCGCCTTATGATTCTACTTCGAATACTTACTTTGAATCTAGACGTTAGAAAAGATATCGGTCGAATATCCATCGTCAATTGTGCGTGAGGGAGGATTGACAGGCTGCCTGTTAAACCTTGGCTTCCACGATACAAACGCACAAAGGACTGCCGTCACTACTGCTGCAAACTGCTGCAGGAATATCCCCGAGGAATCATTCGATATTGTCAAAGATGTTATGCCCAATTTACTGGAAGTTTTCAGCTCCAACGACCAGAAAGTCGTTGAGCAAGGTTCACTTTGTGTAACTCGAATTGTGGAGAGCTTCAGATACCATTCAAAAAAGCTCGAGGAACTCGTCAGCACCGATTTACTTCGCGCTATTCTTCGTCTCCTACTTCCTGGATCTACTAATCTTATTGGCGCTAATATTCACACACAATTTCTTCGTGTTCTTGCTTTCACAGCAAAGGCCAGTCCTAATTTGTCGGCTGAACTTTTCAAAATGAACGTTGTTGAAACCCTATATCAAATATTGACTGGTGTTTCCCCGCCAAGCGCCACAGAAGACGTAGCGTCAAACCTCGACAGTGTCGTGATCATGCAAGCCCTGATTCACAGACCTCGTGAACAAGTTATCGAGACTCTGAACGTTATATGCGAGCTCTTACCTGGAATACCACGCGGTGGTAATTCGATGTTTGATGACGATATTGATATTGACCTGTCATCAGGATCACCAAGTACATCATCCGTTTCGAGAAAGAAGTCCGCAAATGAGAATCGAATTGAACTCTTGGAGGGCTGCAAAGAAGAAGTCAAGAGATTTGCAATCATTCTCTTTCCAACCTTGACAGATGCGTTCTCTAGCACTGTTAACCTACACGTTCGTCAGAAGGTCCTCACCGCTCAGCTCAGAATGCTTTCCAACCTTGACAAAGATATTTTGATGGAGGCTCTAAAATCAGTCCCTTATGCATCGTTCTTGGCTGCAATTCTTTCACAGCAAGATCACCCTAGCTTGGTCATCTCCGCACTTCAAGCTACCGAGCTACTGCTCGTCCGCCTTGAAGACATTTATCGTTACCAGTTTTACCGTGAAGGAGTGATTACTGAGATTACTAAGCTAGCAACTACCGAGGAGACGAAGACGGAAAATAAACCCCCGTCTACGGACACAATTGAGTCTAATCCCGCCTCCGCACAAGCTGATGCAGACCGCAAAATCTCCGAAAAGTCAGGTCAGAATGGAGAGGCACGTAACGAAGACCACACCTCGTCTGACGAAGACAACGAAGAGATTGAGCACAATGAAGACGAAATTGAAAATGAAGTCGGACAAAATGATGATATCCCAGATGATGTAACCGCTTCTCCCGCCAGCTCACGTGGCTCTACAATGTCATTGGATGGCCCCCACAGAAATGCACCGTCAGATCTAAAGAGCATGATGAGCCTCATTGCCACCCGTGCTCAGAAATTCCTCGACATTCATGAGACCGAAAAGAACAGCAAGGCCATGAAGAAGAAGGCAACCAAGATTTTAACAAGTCTACAATCTCTGGCTTCAGATATTAGAAATTTCTACTTACGACAAGGCCCAGGGAACGGGGTCGAGCTCTTCACAACACTCGCATCCTATTTCGATGGTGATGTTCTGCAAAGTGTTACAAGTGCCGAGTTGTTGAATTCCGAAATAGTCCAAGTTTTGCTCGAAGTCTTCAATAACCCTGATGATCAGCTGGCCAATGATGCTAGATCTGCTTTCCTCGAAGTCTTCATGGGTCACACTCTTGTTAAGAAGTCCAATTCTGGTGCAGACTCGCCTGCAACCCCATTTGGCCTTCTCATCCACAAATTACAGGATTTGTTGAGTCGATCGGAACATTTTGAAGTAGTCACTGTTCATTCAAACAGCTTTGATGGGAACAGGAGTAGTGCCGCATCGATGCTTGCCAAGCAAATTCGTCTCAAGCTAGTAGCTGATGAGGATTCCGATATTCCAAGATCTTATCGAAACATTATGGTATCCATCCATGCGATCGCTACTTTTAAGGCTTTGGATGATTACCTTCGCCCCAGAATCAGCCTGTCTGATCGTCCTCGACCACCCAGAGCTAGAGATGGACTTTCTGGTGCACTGGCAGCCCTTGCTGCAGCTGGCCTACCTAACCCATATGCAGGTATTCCTAACGCCCAGGCACGTCTTGCTGCAGCCGCAGCCGCAGCAAATCCAAATGCATCTACTCCTCGCACTTCTCGAAGAGCTAAATCAAAGTCCAATCCCGCACCTACACCTGCATCAGCGGACCAATCGACATCGAATACCCCAGCAGAGAAACCTGCTCGGCGATCGGGTCGGCGCCAACAAACGCAGACCGATCCGGCAATTCCACCACCTCCTGCGCAAGAGGAGGACGCACTCGCTAATGCCCTTGAATGTGCTGACGAGAGACAAATGAGTGAGGATGACGATTTGGAGGATAGCGCTGCATTAGACACTATTGTTGGTGATATGGAAGAAGACATGGAAGAGGAGTCCCCTGCCGATCCAACCGCTGTAAATCTTGAGGTGGCTGCAGGTGGCAAGGTCACAGCCCGCAAGGAGGATGGCACCAGAGTCGCAACTCCATCGCAATCTTTGCCAGGCACTTCTCGCAGTGCCTCCGCACTTCAAGCAGCTGCTGCCCAAGCGGCTTTGTCCACACCAACTACATCGTCACGTCCTATGTCTTATGCAGCCGCGATTCAATCCGTTCCCTCAGATTGGCACATTGAGTTTAGCTTGGATGACAAAGTCATTGCTAATGAGACTACGATTTACCGTGCTGTTCATACCATGGCCAAATCAATGCAAGATCACTCAAATCGTAGCGTTTGGTCTGCTATTCATCCCATCAAATTCAAGCGTGTCCCGGGACCACCTCCTCCAGAGCCTAGTTCACTCTCTCAGGCACCTGAGATCAGCACAGAAACCACTGCATCTGGAATTCCAGCATCTCTAGACAAGCATCCTGCAACATCTTCAATCCTTCGATTGCTTAATATCTTACACGCACTCAATGCAAACCTGGAGGATGTCTTGGCTGATAATAAGGATGCCTTGAAACTAAATGCCGAGCCATTGTCGCAATTCGTGAACACGAAGCTCACAGCAAAGTTGAATAGACAACTTGAAGAACCTCTCGTCGTTGCTAGCAACTGTCTTCCAACTTGGAGCGAGGATCTTGCTCGACTTTACCCATTCTTGTTTCCTTTTGAGACGCGGCACCTATTCCTACAATCGACGTCTTTTGGCTATGCTCGATCAATGACTAGATGGCAGAATGCTCAATCCGCCGATGAATCTCGCCGAGATCGTCATCGTGACGAACGTCCTTTCCTCGGTAGGCTTCAACGTCAGAAGGTCCGGATATCTAGATCAAAGATTTTAGAGTCTGCTTTGAAAGTCATGGAGCTTTATGGTGCATCTCAAAGTATTCTTGAGGTCGAGTACTTTGAGGAGGTTGGAACCGGTCTTGGGCCAACTCTTGAATTTTATTCCACCGTTTCGAAAGAGTTCTCCAAGAAGAAGCTCAAGCTATGGCGCGAGACTGATGCCAATGATACCGATGAGTATGCATTTGGTGCTCGTGGACTTTTTCCAGCACCGATGAGCGAAGAACAATCATTGAATGAGAACGGCAAGAGAATCTTACATCTTTTCAAAATGCTCGGCAAGTTCGTTTCTAGGTCCATGATCGACTCCCGCATTATTGATGTCTCCTTCAATCCAACGTTTTTCCGTATCGGTGACGAATCAAATCCAGTAACACCTTCTCTCGGCGCAGTCAAAACCGTCGATCCTCAATTGGCCAAGTCTCTCAAGATGATAAAGAAATTTTCCGTTGCGAAGAAGGCTATTGCCGAGGACTCCTCTTTGACAGCTACACAGAAAGTCCTTGCCACAGAAGCATTGGAAATTGATGGAGCCAAAATTGAGGATCTCAGTCTTGATTTTACCCTTCCTGGATATGCCATTGATCTGCTTCCTAATGGCTCTCATGTCTCTGTCACTATTGACAATGTCGATCTCTATCTTGAGAAGGTCATTGATATGACTTTGGGAAGTGGTGTTCAACGACAAGTCGATGCATTCCGTGCTGGCTTTACCCAAGTCTTCCCGTACTCTGCTTTGAGAGCCTTCACCCCCGATGAGTTGGTTATGTTGTTTGGCAGAATTGAAGAAGATTGGTCCCTTGAAAGTATGTTTTTACTTCCTCTAGTTGCAGTATATGATAATACTAACATTTTACAGCTTTGACAGATTCTATCAAGGCAGATCATGGCTTTCATATGGACAGCAAGAGTGTGAAGAATCTTCTTCAAACGATGAGTGAGCTTAGTTTACCGGAACGTCGGGATTTCCTTCAATTCACAACTGGAAGCCCAAAACTCCCTATTGGTGGTAAGTTAAAAATCTGTATCTTTCCTGTTGAGTAATGCTAAATATTTCCAGGCTTCAAGAGTCTTACACCAATGTTCACTGTGGTCTGTAAACCCAGTGAGCCACCCTACTCTTCTGATGACTACCTACCAAGTGTCATGACATGTGTCAATTACCTCAAATTGCCTGATTATACTGATCTAGATGTCATGCGACGTCGTATGAATACTGCCATTAAAGAAGGACAGGGAGCTTTCCATCTGTCATAAGGCCCATGTTAATAGTGAAAATTGAGCAGAGTCTGCCGTGCATTAGGTCTGGTCAAACTGGGGATTGATCTCTTCGGGTATCTAATCTCAATGGAGGATGAACAAAAAATGGGGGGTGGGTTTTGCTTATTTGAGCCCAAACCACGATGTATTCACGAGCTATGCTAATTTTCGCACTCTTTTTTCTTTTTGTCGGACAAATGTTTTCTTCAGCCCTTCTATCTACTACGTAATGGAAGTTGGAGAGGGAGTCAAATTGCATGGATGGGTCGTTTGGGCGCATAGTTTGTGGATCCTGGATGATGGGAGGAGGGAGGAGGGAGGAAACACCAATATGGACTGGACTGGACTCCACTGGACTGGACTGGGCTGGGCTGGGCTGGACTGCTAGGCTGGACTGGACTGGACTGGGTGGGGAGGGGGAGGAGCGTGTTTCTTTTGCTTTACTGCTACTTACCTTACCTTACCTTACTTACTTCTACTGTTACTTTGCAACAAACAACTCTCAATTAGATGCTAGGTAGATGAAATGAATTGATTCCCCCATTTTATGAAATTTTTTGATTTGATGGTCGTCTTGTTGATGGTGGTGGTGGTGGTGATGGGGATGGGGATGGTGGTGGTGGTGCTTTTTATTGGTTGGTTGGTTGGTTGAATGTATTTGTATTTGTGTGTGTGTATCTGTGTGTGGATGTGTGGATGTGTGAATGTGAAAGTGAATGTGAGTGTAAAGTAAAAAAAGTGAAGGGGAGGAATAAGAATAAAAATAAGAATAAAATAAGCACTACTACTACACATAGGTATATACAATATGTGCGTGAAGCGGAGGAAGTGAATGTGAAGTGGATGTAAATGTGAAAGAAGGGGGAGAGAGGCGGAGGAGGG
>JANPYM010000017.1:744775-840310 GCA_025890175.1 Ciborinia camelliae
CCAAATGCGAATCTAATCCCTCATGGCATCCGGCCGCTGAAATACCATTTGATGTGACCCGACGCCTTCCATTCCAATTGACGCCAGCCAAAGCAAATCCAAGGTACCTCTTTGATGAGAAGTGAAGACATAAAAAACAAAGAATCTTCACTTCCTCGCCACACCCGTAACAAGAAGCGAGCCCCTCCCAACCTGTACTTTCCACCCCTCTTTAATCAACATCCTGGCCACCGCCGGTCCCAATTTTCCCTTTCCCCCCTCGCTGTGAATTCCCACACCCGTCACAATTTTATATCCCTCCCCAGCCCCAGCGCGAACGTATCCACCACTCACCCGACTGTGCTCCTCCGCAACCCACCATGTCGTCACCTTCTCCCTCGCAATCCTGACCGCATCTCTGACACCTACTCCATGTAAATCTACACCTCCCTTCCAACACTGACTTCTGACCAATTCATCGGCTGCAGCGCTCTCCACATCTTTGACTCGGATGTTTGCATCTCGGCCTTGTTGTGAATAATAGGCTGCTGCGCCGCCCATTAGAGGATCGGATCTTGATTTCTTATATGCGACGGATGCTTTTTCGAAGGCGGTGTTGCGCGCGCCGATGTAAGGGGTTGCGTCTGTGCAAGCAGAAATTGGTGTATTGGAATTGGAGGAGCTGGAATCGGTGGGATAAATGGCGTTTAGCGCGTATTGCTTGGCGGGGGAAGAAATAGTGGGTGGGGGGTCGAGAACGAGGGGGGAGTGGCGGATTTGAATGTCTAGTTTGCCTGAGTTGGAGATGGGGGTGGATGTGATTGCTTTTGCCAGTTCGTGTGCTCTGGATGTGAGTGGATGAGTAAGTTGAATGAGAGTAATCAAATGAGAGTGTTTGAGTGAGGGGAAGTCATTCCCGAGTTCCATGGCATTGACTTGGATTATTGGGTCTTCTGATTCCTCATCAGTGGTAGCATAGTTTTCGATGATTGACAGGATAGTTGCTCGTACAGACGCTCCATTGCTGTAGTAAATTGAACTGACTTGTTGCATTGGTGTATTAGTATTGGTACATATGAATTCGACATCTTTGCGACCCATCTCCCATTTACTCGCTTCAATAGCAAGGGGAGAATCATCTGTAACAGTACTACTCTCAGATACCTCGGTCTTTCGACCTCTTCTCTTTCCTTTTTGTTTGCGAGTTTGAGGAGGTGTGTGGCTTTCGGAGAAAGCTTCAATACCACGTCTCCTTGATCCCGATTCCTCGAGGAAGGATTGAGTAAGCAAATCCTCGATTGTCAAATTTATATCTCCTTTAGACTTCTTGAGAGAGTGTTTGACGTCATAGGGCTTCAAGATCGGGAAAGTCCCGAGCAAGAAAGTTTCTTGACTTTCCATATCCATTTCCCGCAAGGAATCCGCAAAACCATTCTCATTATCGACCCCAATCCTAGTCTTGTCGCTGCTTGAAAACTCCAATCCTTCCAAAAGATCTAGGGAAGACATCCCTTGACTTAAAGAGGTATCATCTGTGTAACTACTCCATCCAGGTACACTTTGATTACTTGGGCTCCCATCCTCATTTCTTACACTGCCATTCCGCAGATTCTGCTCTGGTGAAGTTTCCCCTCCATTTGTACATATTCCCCCACTACTTCCACTAGGATCAAAACCCGTTGCTTCTTCAACCTCTGCGTCTTTTTGTATCATATCTAAAATCATGCGTGCAGTCTCGATTTGTGTTTCGTCGGAAAGATCGTAATCTGTAATTATTGCACGGAATGTGCTATTATCGAGTGGAGGACAATATTCTGCCTATGACATTTGGTCAGCGCATATAAAAGAAAAGAAAGGAAAAGTCTAGATGAGATGAGATGAGATAGTGAATTCGAGAATACAGACCTCCATTCGAGCCATCAGCTCTTCAGTATTCACCACCATATTTGCAAAATCGCCAAATTGCGACCTCGATTCAATTCAATTCACGGCGCACAATACAATTCAGTTAATTCTTTCTTGTGAATAAAATCTTCTCGTTCAACCAAAACAATATTCAAGGAGACTCTTCTGGAAACCAAATAATATATATAGATTTATAAGAAGTAAAAGGTGTAAAAGACATGATTCTTTGGTTCATTTTGGTTTTGAGGGATTCTTGAGTTTAGAGTTTTGATTGATTGATTGATTGATTTGGGTAGGGAGGATAGGAAAGACGGGTAGGGTTGGTATGTAGTAAGGTAGTAAGATTACTCGAGTCCTAGATAACTAGTCGGTAATAAGTACAGGTAAGATAGCTACCGGTACTCACTATTAATGAAGTCATCAGTCGAGAAAATGAAGAAAATATATTACTAAGCAACCAAATGAAGATCACGGCTCACCGGGAGCATTGCTACTCGAAATAAATTATTGATAACCGTCATTCCAGCAGTTTTGAACGATGAAGGGAGATTGAGCTTCATGTTTTGTTTCTATGGCATGGGTGGTAGGGATAGATTCAATGGGATAGATTCGATGAGATAGATTCAATGGGATAGATTCAATGGGATAGATTCAATGGGATAGATTCAATGGGATAGATCAGATGTATGATTTAGTTTCATTTCACACATGCCCACCCATCTTATATCAAAAATATAAGACGAGAATAGAGCGATAGACTTTAGACGAATATTTCTCTCACCATAATTGTCTCGCTCATTTTATTCGGCAGTAGATAGATACCCCGCTACCTTTCCAGCTCCACGGGCACGATGGCTACGTCTAATGATCCGTATTCGATCTCAAGAATATTAACATTATCCTGCGTAGTTGAGCGCATCTTTTCTTTTTCGGGCCGGGATTTGGTATTATGTTTTCTAAATCCCAGACCTTTGGTGTAGAGTTAAGAGTTAGTGACTGGCTTTTCTAACTATCCCGAATAAAGTCTTCTTATCGTTTTTCTTCAACTTAATACATATCTTGATATTCTTGGGTCGGTGTCGCACTGATATCCTCCAGCTCGTCTGCCATTTCGCCGCCATTAATGCCATTTATTCATCTTCCAAACCTTGAGATAGACGGTTTTTCTTTAGACCCTCCCAGGATCTCTCCAGTGCTTTTCTCACGCACTTTTCAAAAGTTGAATGCTGCATTCCAGCACGAGCTGTTTCCATGGAAATATTCGGATGCGTCCGATCACTGAAAAACGGGGCCTTGTAGAAATCCCCGAAGAGTATTGTTCCTCACTTGAGACATTCTTCTTCGGTACAATATCCATCTACCATCTGTCGTTTCCAGACCTTGCGATCTTCAGATCGCATTACCTCTTCGATGTCTCTGGCGATGTTTTGGGGGCCCTGTAGAAGAACCGCTACTAGCATCTCATGACAAGCCTCCAGATCCGAAAGAACGCTAGATGAAAACTCATCAACCCGAGATTTCTCCTTGAACTTGCTATCGGCAAGGTCATGTTCCAAGAAGGAGAATAGGTAATAATGCATAATCAAAGTTGGTCTGCGTATCCGGCCTTCGCGGTAGTTGAGATAAACGAAACTCCAAGGGATCATCTGCGTATAAATTTTTTTGCTCAGAGGGAATCCCTTCTCTTCGTCTCACTTCGAAGAACGTCATGTTTTGATCGGGTCGCCGTGTCGTGACCTTGTTTCAAGCGAATCTCGGACGTTGAGGAGTTACTTCCCCACGGTGCCTGGAACGTCGGATCAGTTTATTCACGATCAAGAGTCTATATGTTCCAGTCAGGACTATATAGCTGAAAGTCCACAACACATGGAGGAGACCGGCGGATTTGAATGGACAATCGGCAAGCCGAAAGCATCTTACTCTAATCCGCCCAGCGCTCTATCATACTTCATTGGGAGCCTCGCACCCTGTGCGATGCTGTCTCGAAATCGATGATGGATTTCTTTCACATATTCACATTCATTCTTTATCCAGCTGCATCTCCAACAAGACTGGTCAACTTTGACAATCTCATATACAGCTAACCAGCTGCTCGTCTTCTTATCTATCCATTGGTGGCATTCTCCCTGGCGCACATTCGCGATGGATCGTTTCATGTACCTGCGGCAGGTTCAGTCTGCAAGAGTCACAAGTGATCCGCGGTGGCTTCTAGAAGTGTTTAAGCTATAGAGATCAAGCCATCAATTGAGAGTGATGGCGGTAATGAGAAAGCTTGGTTGGGATAGGGAGACCAAAATTCCACCACATGACGATGACGGAACCCCAGTAAGCTCATGGATTTCCACTTTTCCGCCGAAGACGACTGATTCATGTCCACTCCTTGCAGGATGCCCTCAACGATTCTGCGGCGCGAATTCATCAGATAGGCTTGGGCTTCGAGAACGAGACGCGCTTCGGGAAACCTAAGGATATCCGCTCGATGCGCCGGTCCAGCCTATCAATCTACCAGCTCTCCGTATCTTGAACCATACATCACCATAAATCGAGCCGAATATTTCACGTCAAAGTATCCACAATCAAGCCCAGCCGAGAACAAGCTGGCGGGCATCAAAGGTAGCCCATTCCCAAGGAAGATAAGCAGTCCGATGATGCAGCAAGGCAAAAAGCACTGCAGAAACCGATAGGTTTTCAACCCTCCAAACCGAACCCGTGCAAGAGCAACCGACGAAGCATTTTCAGCGATCAACCTCCAATTCCACCCGCCTTACTTTCGGGGGTAAAAGTATAACGGGGAATGAGCCATGGAGCCTCGCCACGATCCGGAACCGTCTCAACTAATAACGAATGTCATTTATCTCGACTTTTGCTCTTCCATCGGTCGACGATAATATCTCCACGGGAGGCTAGTCTCTGCACGAGATACTCGCGGTCGTGTTGCATACTGGCGATATGCCCGATGGCAATTTGTCTGGCTTCATGGTTGGAGAGTATTTCTCGATACCAAAACCAAGGTTTGATTTGCTCTTGCTCTGCGTAGTGGCCATGTTCACAATCGATATAGGTGCAGGGGGGTTTACATACGGATCCCTCGACTTCGGATAGAGACGTGAGATTAGCTGGAGAAGTGCAGCCGTAAGCTGAAGCATTGAATTGGTGAAGCGTTGGCATTTCTTGTCACTTTATTTTATCCAAACGGATGGAATGGCATTTCAGGAAAAGCAACTCATGGAAATTAAGCAATGAATATTATCCCGTTCAGAATACGTTATCTCTGGCTATCATGGACCTTCTTATTTCGAGATTTATATGCCTGATGACTTGCAGTTCTCGGTGTTTCATTCGTAGAATCACGGTTTGATATGAATTAAGGGATTGAGGATGAAAGGTGGGGTAGTTTTGTATGACGTTACATTATCAACGTGGTTGACATTTACCACGGTCAATAATCCTAGCTCTCACTTGAATTTTGCAATTCGTTCCTCGACTTCTCACATCCTACTCATGGATAAATCCAGAATGACCAAATAAATCTTGTTGATATGGTTATATCTCGCTCGTGCTAGTGCTATTTATTCTCATATACAATCATAATCTCATAAGCTCGTCTATCCCTTCCCCCCTCCCTTTCCTATATCATAACTCCCACCCACATCTACTTTAAACTTGCAATCCCTCCCTCAAACTCTCCCACATCATACTCCTCAGGATACTCCTCTATAACCTTCCTCAACTCCTCCATCTGCTCCCGCAACTCCGGCGTCATCTCCTTATACACATCCTCAAACATACATTTAATCGGAGGTTTCTTCTCCTTCTCCGCTTCACTAAGCGCCTTTAATATCTCCTTCTTTATGTTTGTTCTTGCTTCTATTTCCTTTCCCTCATCCCAAACTCCCCTTTTCTCGAGATATTTACGTAAGCGAGTAATAGGGTTATCACGACGTTTCCAATCTTCGACTTCCACACGCGCGCGGTAGGCAAAGGAATCATCCGAAGTACTGTGGTGGGAAATGCGGTAGGACATTGCTTCGATGAGAACAGGACGGCCGCCATCTTTTAAAGCTAGTTCTCGCGCCTTCCTCGTGACTTCACGCACGGCCCAGATATCATTCCCATCTACACGAATGGTATCGATTCCATAACCGGTTCCTCGACTGGCGATGCCGTCGCCGCGGTATTGTTCCAGAGTCGGGGTTGATATGGCGTACCCGTTATTGCGACAAATGAATATCACGGGACAGGAACGGGTAGCGGCTATGTTGAGGGCGCCGTGGAAATCCCCTTCGGAGGCAGCTCCTTCGCCAAAGTAACATACTACTACTCGAGGGGGAAGAGAGGGGTTGGAGAGACGTTGCATTTTTAATGCGTAGGCTGCGCCAGAGGCATGGGGGATTTGGGTTGCGAGGGGGGATGATATGGAGTGCTGATTTTGTTAGCTATTTCAGTTCATTATTTCCTCATCTTGGTGATATCGAAATTGCATGATAGCTAAGGAGCACTCACAATATTTAATTCCCTACTTCCATAATGCACAGGCATATTCCTACCCCGTCCCTTGTCCTTTCTGTTAGAAAAAAGCTGGCTCATAAAGTCCTCGAGCGTATATCCCCTCTGCATAAACACCCCCGCTTCCCTATACTGACTAAAAATCACATCATCTTTCTCCAATGCAGCTGCAGATCCCACACATGTACCTTCTTCACCTTGACTCGGCATGTAGAATGATAATCGTCCTTGTCGTTGGGCTTCAACCATGATAACATCCATGATGGATACTTTTATCATGTTAAGATACATTTCCAGAGCGGCGTCGTCTGAGGGGAGGACGACGGTGGGATCGAGTATTTCGCCCTCGGGTGACATGGTGCGGTAAGTGGGGATGGCGGTATAGGTGGATGGGTATTCGAAGGAGAGGGAGGATGTAAATTTACTGTCCACTGCTCCGGGAAACCGTACTCTAGTTTCTAGTTAGCTATATTGTATTCTTGTTCAGATAAATGGAAACACACCCAGCAGCACCAGGCTTCTGGCTTGGCCCCATGGTAGAATGCCATCTTCCAATCCATCTTCCGTTCGCTCTTTTTTTCAAAAACGATGTAGATACCCCAGATTTATTGCCTCGTAAAAGATATCCTCCAATTCTAATTGAATTCATGATGGCTTGATTTATCGATTGTCTCAATAACATTTACATCCCCATCAGCACGCAATGTAAGTTGAATATCTAAATCTCAAGGAGGATTTCTCAGCATCATCTCCATACGATGTACAAATAAAGTTGAACCAAAAGTATAAATAAGGAAGGAAGTACGGCATAAGAAATCAACCTCCAAATCGGTACATTTACTTGATGACCCGAAGACAAGGCTGAAACCTGGGGTAGTGCCGTTGATAACCGGTCCAATCCAATCCCCTGTTTCACTAGCGCATTTCTTACTCGGAAAGCTTAAAGCGAGCAAAAGCTTGGCAAGGCTGACGAGGCGAGAAATTTATCAAATTAGGTAGCTGGGGGGGTTTTTGTATTCCCATCATATCAACCCCTCCCACACTGGTTGATTTCCCACTCGAATTCCAGAGTTTGATAATATAACAATGGCTTGTCGAACAGCATTCAGACCTTTAGCCAGGTCTGCCAGGACTCAATTCTCAACCGCATATACTCCCAGATGTTTTTCAAGCTCTAGTATTATTCGACAAGCCGATCCAAGTACATCCTCGACACAATCATCAACCGCGGGTGCCTCGAATAATGAACGGACTACACATTTCGGATTCCAGACTGTGCCAGAGGCAGAAAAGGAGGCTCGAGGTGTGTTTTAAGCGAATGCCAATATTGGAGAACTTAAGCATGAATTGGAAGCTAATTGTATGATATGAAGTTGCGGGAGTCTTTAGTAATGTGGCAGCCTCGTATGATACTATGAATGACTTTATGTCCTTGGGGATTCATAGATTATGGAAGTAGGTTTACTCTCTTTACAATCCCTTCTCCAATCAACCTATTCTATACAGATAATAAGTACTAATCAATCCCCCAGAGACCACTTCGTCCGCTCCATAAACCCCGGCTTCACACCCCCCTCCTCCTCTCTCTCTTCATCATCCACTCCCCCCAAAGGCTGGAAAATGCTCGATATAGCCGGCGGCACCGGCGACATCGCCTTCCGCCTCCTTGACCACGCCACGCACATAAACAACTCCCCCTCCTCCACCATCACCATCTCAGATATCAACCCAGAAATGTTAGCCGAGGGCCGCAAACGCTCATTACAAACCTCATATGCCAACTCCCCACGCCTGGAATTTCTCTTGGCCAATGCCGAGACCCTGCCCATGATCCCCTCAAATTCCCTCGATCTCTACACCGTCGCCTTCGGCATTCGCAATTTCACTAACAAATCCGCCGCACTACGGGAAGCGCACCGAGTCCTGAAACCCGGTGGTTTATTCGCATGTTTAGAATTCTCAGATGTAACAAACCCGCTTTTTAATGCGATTTACAAACGATGGAGTTTCTCGGCGATACCATTGATAGGACAATTGGTGGCTGGGGATAGAGATAGTTATCAGTATTTGGTGGAGAGTATTGAGAAGTTTCCAAAACAGGAGGAGTTTAGGGATATGATTAAGGAGGCTGGGTTTGTGGTTCCCGGGAAGGGGTGGGAGGATCTAACTGGGGGGATTGCGGCGATCCATAAGGGGGTTAAACCTTTGGAAAAGTAGATTGGGAGGGGACTGTCCTATTTTGCGAGAATACTGTGGAAGGTTTGGACATTGTGTTGTCACTATGAGCTTGAATTATCTCGACTCACGAGTGACTTGTGTTGAAAGACATGTAAAACCTGACCATGTCAAATGTATGCTTACGTTATTGTAAGAACGATATCACAAATCCCAAGACCCCTCTCAAAGTAAACTCGCCAAGATTCACGCAATCTCAAAACGTTTACTAAGAATTTATTGGTATTTTCTATGCTCCTGCAATCATTGGACAGCCACCCCGCCCTCTGGCACCCTGCAACCACCAACTTTCCATTCTCTCGTTTTCCCCTATTGAAATGGAGGCAAAAACTAGAATACATGTGCAACGCTATTCATTCGATTCGTTCCGATTATCTCATTGCATAATGAGATAGATGATGTGATGCGACTCAAAGCTACCCGTATCAAAAGTACAGATGCGAAGGAAATAGAAGGAAATAATAGCTATCATCGCCTGCGCATAAAAAAAGGTATGAAACGTGAAGTATAAGCAAACGTTTAAAACTCCACTCCGGTACCTTGGAATATTTTGTATGATGAGGACGAAAAAAAAGCCGAAATACTAATATGGCCGAGCCTCTGTCAAGATAGATATCTCCTGTTCACAATGAGTGACCATTAAGAAGATGTACTGTACGAGAAATATGACTTTTTGGTGCAAGGAAGCAATGAAAACCGTCGGTGCATGATGTCGGATATTATCGTTGATCAAGAGTCACCTCCAGCTGGTGTTGCTGAAGCTTGAGCAGGGGATGCTCCACCTTCCTTATTGAAACCTCGTCCGCCACGTCCACCTCTACCTCTATCGTTTCCTCGTCCACCTCTAGTTCCACCACGACCTCCTCGTCCGCCACGTCCCCCTTCACTGTCACTAGCACCTCCGCTTCCGTAACCACCACGAGGAGCATTGGTATTGCCACCTCTGCTGCTTCCCCAACTGCCAGCACCTCCACGGTTTGAAGAGTACGTCTTATTATCTCTGGCCTGGAATAACTTCACCAAAGGTCTTGAACGATCCTCACTGTTACGTGATGTAACCTCAGCAGGGAGACGACCAAGAGCATCATCTCTCTCTTGAGTTGTCTTGAAGACAGCAACCTTGTTCGATGCACCCCATTTATCAATTCTAATAATCTTTGCCTTATCATCGTCATGGAACAACTCTCGAACATGATCTTCTGAGCTCACATTCATAACAAAGAGGCCAATAATTTGTTCGGCTGAAGGTTTGGCTGCCGGGGGTGAGTTGTCTGCGCCATTTGTAGTCGCAGGAGTCTTCTCGTTCTCCTTGGCAGATGGGAGGTTAACTACGTTATTCTGGGCTGGTTGGGGTGTAGCTGGCTTGGCCTGGAACGGAGCTGGTGACTCGGCGGTACGTTCAGGACCAGCTGGTGGAGCTCTGGTTTGTTGCTGAGTTTGTCCACGCTGAACGAATGGTTGCACTGGAGCTTGTGCGGGGGAGCGCTGTTGGGCTGGACCGGTAGGTGGTGCTGAAGATACAAGGTTTTGGCTTGATCCTGGTGTTCCAGAGCCGGTCGCAGGAGCTTGTGCTTGCTGCTGCTGGTGGCCTGGATGTTGTTTCGCGCCTCGGTGAGCGAAATTGAATCCTTGGGCTCGCATTTCGGTACCAATGCGACCATCTTGAACCTCCAAAACTAACCATCCAAAGGCAGCATCAGCCAAGTTGAAGTTCCACATATTTTTGAAAGCGCTCTCGTCGACTTGACCTATAGTAGCGGCATTAGAACCACCGACGGGACCACCGAATGGGTTGCCTCCATGTGCTGTGCTTGGCATCTTCTCTACTATACCAAGAGCATTGTTAAGAAGATTTTGCTGAGCTTCATTTTGAGAAATGGCCGGTTGAACTTCGCTCTTAACAGTCTCCCATACGTCATTGAAGGAAGCTTTGGAAGCCGCAAGCTTGCCCCGGTAATGATCCAAGGTAGGGTTGACACTGAATTCGTTGTAAGAGCTTCCGTATCTGAAATGTAATCCTGCGGATATCGAGAAGTCGGCCTTGAGGGTTACTGAAAGTTGATTCAGAATACCTTCGCGAGCTGGTGATGCATGTGTAATGAACACGCGGGTTTCGGTGGGGTCGTATACACGATTGGCCGTATCTACCAACTCGCCCATTTGAAGAAGTGTGGTCCACATGGTTCCTTGCCCACCAGCAATTGTAGTTCGACCCTCGCCATTATCGAAAAGTTTGTGCATAACAACTGCGCCACCAAGTCCTAGAAGTCTCAACTTGACACCCCCAATTTCTAAAAGCATCGATCGTGCCTCATCGATGATGTGAAGCTTGTCAACTTTGTATTCGCCTGATCTGAACTTTTCAAGCACTCGCACATCTTCACATGCACCCCAGACTGTGTAGACTGGTACATCAAGCTTGAGGCTGCCATTTAAGAATTGTGGTAACTCGGAAAGTGGAAGGTCGCCTGGACTGAATCTTGACTTTACTGGGCCGCCTGGTGACGTGATTGCCTTTTTTGTAGCTTCTGAAATCAGTGGAGAGTATTGAGCGACGTGTTTGAGGGTCCTGTTAATATTTATTAGTGGGTGGTCAAGTTGCTGAGCTAGCTGTTGAGCTCACTTTTCTGCAATGCGATCCAGAGAGGTGTCATCATAGAAACCGAAATCTCCAGTGTGAATAATATGATCTGCGCGTGCTTGCTTTGCGAGTTCATTAAGTGATCTTAAGTTTCCTTTCAAGTTGTTAGCGTTGCCTGAAAAGTGACATTTTCAGGTCAAGCTCACCTCGTACGTCTGCCACGCACAAAACTCTTACACCTCCAGTTTGTATGATTCGGCCGTTATTTGGGAGTAAAGGAGTAGCTCCAGGTGGAATACCAGTGTGACCTGCTACAGCGCCATTTGGCATATAAGCTTGGTTATAGCTAGGTTGTTGTGGTGGGAGTCGTTGCTGGAACATTGGATCTATTAGCTTTGGATGTGCTGGAAACTTCTGAAAGATAGAAGAGTAACTAGGTCGCTTCCCAACAATCATAGATGTTGCTATTGTCATGTTTGATTGTATGAGATGGTAGATGAGGTTGAAAAGAGCGTGTGAAGTCGAGGATTGTGTTTGAAATGGGATTCAACTTACAGGATTGGCCATAATTCACAGATCGTGGTGGTTTGCGGTCAGATAAGGAAGGCGTAAAGAGGTGAATTATTCTATGCGCTTTCTTCGTCGAAGGAGGGAGGTACGATGAATAGATTAATTAAAGGAGTAAACGAAGGAGGTATGTGGTATGTAGAAAGATTTCCGTTGAAGAGGTAGGTAGGTACCTTTTTTTGGTGATCGAGGTTTGGATGGATCTCTTTCGCGCGGTTCACAACCAAAATTGGAAACCTAAGGAAGACAACATCCCTGCAAGCTCCAGCTTGATTTGGCCACCACGATTTTCCTCAGGAGCCAACTTCAACCTCATCCATCCAAACTTCACTCCCAACCTTTGGAACAGACCTTACATACAAGTTGAAATGGACAATACTTTCAGGTGAGATATATATACTCGAGTATATCTCAATCGACATTACTTTCAATTCCATTGGCGGAGAGACAATTCGAAGGCTCTCAATTCGAAGGCTCTCAATTCAAAGGCTCTCAATTCAAAGGCTCTCAATTCGAAGGCTCTCAATTCGAAGGCTCTCAATTCGAAGGCTCTCAATTCGGAGGCTCAATTCAAAGGGCGTTTGATCCCACAGAAGCAAGCAATAAATACCTAGGAGGGAGTGACTGCAGGAGTGACTGCAGGAGTGGTCATCTTGTTCTGAGCATCAATATCTTCGCTGCATCTTGATATACTAGGTATATCTAATATGCCCCATTTTCTATTCCAGTGAAGTAGAAGAGAGGGATACATCATACACATTATCTTCAATTGAATAGATCGTTTGACCACTCCTGACTTTTCTTAATGGGGATTTATCTATACCGTCGGGCTTTTTCAAGTTGTCTGATTGTTCTACGCTGTTTCAGCATCTCACTGCTGCTTGCCATACGATAAATGACTTTTTTATTATTGAATTGAATTTACTTTGCTGTTTTCGGACTCCAACCAAACTCTGCTCTCCTCAAGAGAAGTATGACAAGCAACATCGATTGATATAAAATTCCCGAAAAGAAAATTTATCGGAACCAACATTCATCTCAAAATCCCACCTCATAATTCATTATTATCAATCTAGAAGTATATAGAAAGATATGAAGGGGGACTTCTCATACCATTTGCGATGATCAACTTCAGTGAAGCTAGCTATCAGTTGACATACCGGTAGATAAGCCGACTTGTCAGTGTACAAATGTGAATTACAAAAATGAAGCCTATTCTTGTTTATTTCGTCCCATATATTGACTCTACGGTAGAAGGTTATTCCTTAGGGTCCATTTCGCTTCAGGTTTGTATATATATTAGGTAAATATATATACCGTAATAAAATTATTACATTTTTATCTATACGACCTACCTTTTATACGACCTACTTTTTATACGAGACTCGAGCTAAATCAACCCTTACCTTGCGTGCTTTCATATTCACTCAAGCTGGCTGTATTTAAATTCACTATTCTTTCCTGCTTTGGGTTTCAAGTCCTACGGCCTCGCAGACAGGTATTTAAACTGAGCTTAATCACGAAGAATTTCTCAACGCAAAATCATAACAAAATCATAACTTCCTTGTATTCCTCAGCTCATAACCCACCCCTACTTCACAATGTCACCAATGCGAAACAAGTAAGTACCGCTCCATACACTTTACGAACGCCCGCTGATTTAATTTAGAATTCTGAGCCCCACTTTTGTTCATATCCAAGTGGGACGTGACCTCAAGGATTTCGGCGTCCATAAAGATATCATCTGTCATTATTCGCCTTACTTCAAGGCTGCTTTTAACTCCGGGTTTCAAGAGACTATAACTGGCGTCCTCAAACTTCCTGAAACTGAACCCGAGGTTTTCGAGTTGTTCTATCATTGGCTATATAATCAAGAGCTGTATATACCAGATTGGAGCCCAACTAAATCGAGTACTGATGTGGATGACACAATGGGCTTGGAAGAGGACCACAGTGAATGTGCTTATTGCACCACCGTGATTGACGATTGGACCATGGTTGACGACGAAGAGAATGATAGCAACTACGATAGCGACGTTAAGAGCTCAGCGACCGGTATTTTCGATCACGATGATAATTGCCCACGAGATTTATTCTATAGAAACCAACTGAAATTGCTTTCGATGCTCTACGTTTTTGCCGACATGACTCTCATTCCAGCGCTTCAAAACCTTTGCATTGAAAGCTTTTATGCCACAACCGATTTGAATCTCCGTGTCCCTGTCGAACTAATAGAATATATTTGGATGAATACAACGGAAGGCAGCCAGCTTCGCAAAATTATGATCGACATGATGGTATGGGAACATGCTCCTAGCAATTATTTCTTTGCAGGCGATGCCATACCAGCTCTCGTGAAGGATGAGATTCTATACACCATGAGACACCACCTTAGACGTGCTACTATTAAGAAGAAGCGCGCGTTGGACATTCCACTGGATAATATTGAGAATTATCATGTGAAAGTGGAGGAAGTGGATGAAAAGTCTACTTAAGCACGTCGGTTATATGAAGGTGAGAATTCTACTTCGAGTTCCTTGCAATGACTTGTGCTTACAATTAGTAGGATGCATAGCTCAACAAAAGCCGAAATCGAAGGGCAGAGGGGTGTCCAGTAGCCCTTGCTGCAGTCTAAAAAAGAGATTTGAATCCTCGAAATACTATAACTTTCAAGAATGCATTCTTCATTTTAATTAACTGAATGTTTCAAATAAATCCAACATATCAAACAAGTTCAATACACCAAGCAGATTCAATATTCCGAATGAATTCAATATACGAAATCAACTCATAGAATCAAAAAGCTCTTATTCTGGGACTGCAGTCCGGACCATTGGAAACCCTGGGATGAAGCATGGCAAGATTCATGGGCCGAAACCCCAATACTGCTGGCCATCTCAAGGCCATCCTGTTTTTATCTTACATATGTCATGCCTAGGCCCCTGCCTAGTGAATGCCTTTTAGCTAGTCACGTGATCACTCTCTATATTGGATGGTGATCTTCTGAAGAGGATCCTTTCCTCTTCAGCATAGTTCTTTTATCTAATACTATACCTAGACCTCTTTCCCATATGCCCTACGTGACGTGCCTGACAACATACATAAAAGCTCTATTCAACAAGTTTACTGAAAATCCCATCAATTAGTTGTTTTTTTTTGCCTCTGATCTCAACATTGGATATTTTGTCCAATGTTCTGAGCATGTGTGTGCTCCCCCTCTCTCCCAACTTCCCAGCTTCCTCATTTCAGCCATCTTTCCAACTCCATTTTATATTTCATGTTACTCTCAGCATCAACGTTTACCAACTCAACCTACTAAAGCTCATATTGTACTCCAAACTACTGTGTCTCTGAAATACAAGTCTATCCATCCTATGTCATATAACATCTATTATTTATATGCTCGCAAAGAAGTCTTTCTATACATATTGCTCGTGTATGCATATCGAGATTGTTTTAATTCTTTATCGATTAGATATGGATATTCGAGAATTATTTTGAAACAGATGAAATCTTCACATTGGGTATCGATATAAAGTATTAATCATTATATTATTATGTATCGAGCTAAATTCTCTGGAATCTCCGATTCCATAGAACTTAGCTTGATGACTAAGCTAGTGTATGTAGAACTACTTTATATCAACATAAAGTAAATATTTTTGATAAGACTTCCATAAGGTTCGGTGGTAACTTCGATCGATATACTGGAAAAAACAGTGTTACGGAATCTCGTCTTATCTGAGCTACATGTCCCGAGCCTACCACATTTAAAGTAGATGATTAAAGTTTGAAGAAAGACGAGAGTCTTTCTTGTGCTGTGCTCGGATTTATTTTCTGCTTCATCTCCCGCAAAATATGTATGGGTTTTATTTCTATTCTACACGTTTTATAAAATGTTCCTACTAATCCCTTCTTATCTACACTCGCCTACACACTCAAACGCCTCTAGAGAAGTCTATGGATACCTCTCGCCCTTTTTTCCTCATTCTAGAGAATCATATCTCGAGACACAATATTTTCAACAACGTACACAGACTTTTTCTAAATCTTATCTACTTTCTTCCAGATTAAGATCGACGCAGTACAAGTATTTCCTCAAGCAACCACTTCCTTCGTTTCTTCTTCTCCATAACACTCCAGGTTCCTGACAAATGACATACAATGGGAACCTATCTTGAACTTCTAACAACAATCACGGCAACAACTCCAACACAACAAATCAACTCTAGGGCTGGTCACCAACCAACAAATAACTTACACCTTGAACGTCTGAAGGAAGGGCCTAATCCTACATTCAAAATGAAAGGAGATAAAGCTGCCCGAAAACTCATCAAGTACGTCTGCTCTCTTCTCAATACCCCCCTGTCTCTTATGACATACACAACCCAGATAGTCATTAACACCATGTCGTGACAATTTTAACAAACTTCAGATCCATCGGGCGTGAGGTCGTGCATATCAAAGTGGGGAAGAATCTACAAGATTTCGGTGTACACAAGAGTCTTATTTGCCACTACTCTCCTTATTTCAAAGCTGCATTTACCTCTGGCTTCGAAGAAACCAGCACCGGCATCTTGAAACTCCCAGATGTCGAGGCCGGTGTCTTCGAGCTGTTTTTTCACTGGTTGTACACGCAACGAATCAAGAAGCTTCGGTGGGATATCCCTCATTCTGAGAGCGCGAAATTGGATGCGAGACCTGAGTCAAGTCTAAGGTCAGTCAGAATATACTTCTTGGCTGGAAAATACCCCTGTTGTCTAGGAAAGAGTGGAACATTGACCAAGCCTATAGTTCTCACATTCGTACTCTTTTGGAACTCTACGTCTTTGCAGATATGGTTCAAGTGCCGGTTATTAAGAATGACTGTCTCAAGGAGTTCTCCGAAATGACCATACCCGAAAAAGAATTTCTAACCGAGCACAAAAATCTGAAGTATATCTGGGACCATACAGCTGCGAGCGATTTGATTCGCAAATTTATGGTTGATTTGATAATCTGGGATCTGCGGAAATCATCATTCGAGAACAACTCGGGTCAATTTGTTGGGGAAGTTGGCGTTACGATTCTTCTCGCCATGAGAAGAATCATTGACGACGCTCGCGCCGAAGTGCAACTAATGGTGAAGGGCAATCCCACGTCCAAGAATCTCACATCTTTGGTCAACCCTCTCAAAGATCTAACCAAATATTATGAGAAGGCCAAGGAACCAGCTATCAAAGAGGAGGATGCTTTATCTGGGACGATAGCTGAGATTTCCGATGAGGAGTATGAGGTGGAGGAAATCCTGGACTCTAAATATGTGCACGGTTCGACCAGATACAAGGCCAAGTGGGTTGGATATTCATATGATAACCGATATTATCCTGCGAGCAATTTTGCAGGTGCCCGAAAGCTGGTTGATGCTTTTCATAAAAAGTATCCACGCAAACCTGGGCCTGTGAAAAAGTAGTTCTGACCTTGTCTCTTTTTACATGGGGTAAATAATGCAAACTATTCTTTTGTGGGAGGGGGGGAGCTTGGAGTCTTATTAAGGAGAGGGAGCGGTTGTGAGGTTGAGCGCCTCATCATGAGTGGGTTATTTCAGTCAATCATAAATGGCTGGAGTTCTGGAAAATAGATTTCTTATCTTGAATGTTCTCTTCGATATCTCATACAAAGTTGTTTTAGATCGGTCACATTATTCTGTACGGGCGAGCGTGGAATCAAGCGTCCTCCAATACTGTCATTGGTCTTATAGGGTCCATAGGGGCGATTTCCGGTGTAATGCTCGTAGTGATCGTAAAAGTTCGGTCTATCTCTTGTTTTGTATGCTGCAAATGTTATGTTCATCGATTGTGAAGTCCCAAAGGGTCATGAATTCTGGGATTTGGTCTAGCATCAGAAGATGCTTCTGCCAAGCTTCAATGGCAGACCAGTACCTGGCATCGCCGGTATTGTTAATGGTAAAACGATCCATCTACAGCTATACCATCCGCGTGGGCTTTTGTAGTTAAGGAGATTACTACGGCATATATACCAGTTTCTTTATCGCCAAGTGCCCAGTAAATCCTTCTTAAAACTCCTCGTTATTTTCGTTCATCGTGTCTCGTTTAGTTCAAAAACAGGTTAATATGACGATACTGAGAGTCATACATATACTTGCGAAGTATGAGACACGCGATAGCAGAATTTGTATCCGAACTTTTCAAGAATTAGCAACCATTCAAATCCGCCAGCCTTCTGCAAGCAATAAAATGCCCCTCAAAAACTGCGCATCTAGCATCTAGCATCAGAAGCTTTTTTTATATCCCCCAAAACGCAAAAATATACATACTGCAAAAGCTTAAAACAAACCTCCTTTGACTCCTTTCTCAGTGCATTAAACAACTCGAGAAAAACAAGAAAAAAAAGGCACAATTAGCGACCACGAGAAAATGAATGATTTCGAGATGGGAGGGGAGATATCCTCACCGATTATGCTCAGTCTCAATCTGTATGCATGAACTGTACAAAATTGTCAGCAAACAGCATCGGGGCAAGTTTTGGCCCCCAAATGTTTGGCTTGGTTGAACAACTACTCCGCTACTGGCCATGACTCCTCCAGATTCTTCGAGCGATACCCCAATACCATCTTTGATGGAATGCCTAGTAGACCTAGAGAGCACCCTCAGTGTTACCTTTGCTAATATTCCCTTACAAGTCAGGAAACTACACGGCTCTGCATACCCCGTCGAAACAATGTCACGGGTACCAACGAAGGGTTGAGAATCTCCAATATTCCTATGACCAGGCGAACTGCTACAGGCAAAACACCATCCATTCGTATACAACTAGTCGAAGTCATTCTTACTTCCGAGATATGTGATATTAGCTCTCATTAAGATGAGATGAAGGAGCTATGGATCAACCTTGACTTTCAACTTTTGACCACTTCCATTAATACCGATGTACCTGTTTCTTGATTTAAACCCACAGAGTCATTTAGGCCTATGCGAAGATATTGAATGATAGGATGTGACTTGATTATTTGGCTGTCAAGTGCGGAATTGTAATGCAGTGAAAAAGGATTGATTGGTGGCACAAGTCACGACGTAGTTTTGTGAATGCAAGGTACAGGTATGGAAAACTCATTAGAATTGAAGTTTTTATACGCTGGAATCTCAACCAAGGGCTGTGAAAGAAACAAAGTGTCTACGTAGCAAGTAGTTCGCTGGTTATAATATCATGCAACTCTGATGTGCAAGCAATGAGTTTCCTGAAGCCCAACAAGAATGATATAGCAGCCCAGCAACCGATCAAGATTATAAACATCGCCGTAACACAGGCAATTTATGATCATGACTGGGTCTTTATACGTATTGCGAAGGTACATCCCCAGTAGCTTGAATTGGTAGAATGCCTTTTAACTTGATACAGTTTGTCGATACAAAATTCGCATGGTTGGTATAGAGTTGAGGATATGCAGAACATTCTCCCGGACGTATTTCTTGACGGCCATAACAAGCAAAGAGTCCACCTGCGAACAAGTCATTAATATGCAATTGATATGAAATTGTACTACTTAACTCACCTTGACCAAGGCTTGTCCCACGGAATGTCATTAACTCCCCTTCGAACACCCAGCCCTGACCGCCTGACTCTAGGTCAAGATCATCCCTTTCAAAATATGGAACGAGCGACTTCTCTTCAGAAGAAGCCACGGATAAATTAAGGCCCTGGGATTGATAATACTCCTCTGCTTGGGAAATAGCCTGGGATACACCAAGGGCTTGAGAGGGCTCAAGATCCAGATCTTGGGAGCGAGAAATAGGTTCCGCGAATCTGAAACACCCTTCCTCATCTATTGTCGTAATTTGATAAGTGGGAAGCGGTCCTGACAAGCGAAGCCCGTAGCAGTCTCCGACTGTTTGGTTACAGGATGGACAATACCCGAGTGTCTTTCCTCCGATCCAGAAGCTACCATAAGCAGTATGAAGATATTGACCATCTAATTCGTGCCCTGGCACAGAGACTTTGTACGTGCAAGCTGCATGAGCAGGGTTGAGGTCAAGGAAAACCGCCATAGCAGCAACAAGATAGCGTTTGAAAATCATGATTGCACTTATAAAGGAGGTAATGGATATCAATACCAGTAATGAATTTGAGCAAAGCAAGTTGTTTAAATGATGTTTCAATTGATACAGCGAGCGTAGAGCTGATGTTATGATAATGTTATGTCTGGACGAGAAGGAAAATAGAGGGAATCCTAAGAGGAAAAGAAGAAATATGAGAAAGATGGAAAAGAAGTAGCAGGAGTGTAAACAACCATTTTCCGAGAGAAAGGGAGAGAAGGAACTACCTAATTATGCTCCACAAGGGGGTAATGGCGACTTTCGTCTGAGAAGTGGAAGGAAGAGTAGAGAATCGCGTTTCTATACATAAAAGAACGAAGCGGCAGATAAAAAATAGTTTCTGGGTATATGATCGTATTTGTATGAATAAACACCGTTGGTACTAATTACTTTCGGCTTTTCTAGATCGGTATCATAAATTCAAGCATCACTGATTCTACTTCTCTGTATCCCCTTCATTTAGATGACCCATGAGGCCTCTTTTGGAAATATTCATAGCACGTTGAATTTCTGCCTCTTCATCCCTTAGCCTCCCCTTTCCAAATTCCAAAGCTCTTTGCTGTTTCCTTTTCTCTTCCGCTACCCTTCTTTCTCTTTCTTCGAGTGCCTTCTGCCTTCTTTCCTTTTCCAATCTTTGCTTGGTGGCTTCCTCATTTTCTTCTGCCGCGGTGGATTCAGGTGGTGGCTGTAAAGTGGTGATGAAAGCTTCGATTAAAGGATCTCTCACGGCTGCGTCAAGAGAGATGTATCGAATATCTCCAAGTATGGTTGGTGGCAAATGAGAAATGAGAGTCGTGTTGTTCAGGGCGGACAGGGATTGAGATTTGAGGAGCGTGGAAAGATCCGATTTCAAAGTCGACTGTGGAAGTTTCAATCGGTTGATATGTTCCCTGTAAAACTTTTCTCGGTCTTTATCTAACAATGATGCGTCTCTCATCTCTGCTTCCTTTTTGTATTTCCGTTTGAATTCTGGCCAATATAGTTTCGGTGTAGCATATTTTTGCAAAAAGGTCAAGTATGGAATCTTGGGGTCCTTCTTCTCTTCTTTGGCTCGTAGTTCTCGAAGTTGTGCAATCTTTTCCTTCGACCATTCGTCCCACACTTCCCGCCGTGACTTCATGTTCGTCAGAGCTGTGTAACGAGTATCTTCCACGATTTTCCCGTCTTCAATCAATTTCTCCCATGGCCAATAAGGGTTTATACCAAAGTCGTTGAGCAAATCCTTGAAAAGGGCAGCCGAATCTTCAAACGTCAGTTCCAATCCCTCAGCACCCGGTTCCCAGTCATCCATATTGCCATCATCATATTCGCCCGGATCTAGTCCATATTCTTGTCCCATAGCTGCGAGCTGGTATGCGATATCGTCTTCATTGAACTCCACAGGCTCGTCAGGATTGAGTTCTTCGGTTCGTTGACGTTTCGAAGGATTTTCTTCACCATCTTCTCCTTCATCATCCGTAACCTCTACCTCTTCGTATTCAGAACTATCATCTCCATCGCGATCTATAACTTCAGCAGCCTCTTTTCTAATGCTCGGCATCTGTGCTGGACCAGATATTTCAGAAATTACATCAACGTTCCGCTCCTTAATGAGTGCATCCGCCTTCTCCTTGATTCTCAATTGATCAAGCTTCAAAATTCCATCCTTGAGTTTATCCGGTATACGCCAAAAACTTTGGTCCTTCTCGGTGTTGTACACAAATCTTCTTCCATACTTGGTATGTACAAGGACCCAAGGTTCGCAACCAGGAATTGGAAAACGTGACTTCGGCTTGTCATTTGGCTGTGGTCGATTCTCTCGCGAACGATCATGACCACCTCTGCCTCCTCGATAACCCTGAGAGCCACCTCTACCACCTTGAATTGGTCCTTGATCACGAGAAGGAAAGTTGTTGAAATTCGGTCCAGCACTTGGTATTGAATTTCCAACGGATTGGTATTGAAGAAAGCTTTGGGTTGGATCTGGAGCAGATGGTTGAGGTGCTACTATTGATGCTGGTCGAGTATATGTAGATTGTTTCGTTTCGGTATTGTAGTAGTAAGCATGACCTTTATTTTACATATTAGCTATGATAGACATTTTGAATGAATAATCCTTACCTGTAGGAGCTTTATGTTCAGTCCATCCTGGCGGTAGAGGAGGAAGAACAATTGGTTTGTGAGTTGATTTCAACATGTCGTGGGCATAACAATTGCATATAATACTGGAATACTGGAAGTCGACAGGTAATGCCGTAAATGTGTATATTTTCAATTGTCAATTGTCATGGTTGTGAGATCAGAATTCTGCTCAGCGCATTGAAAGATCCATGGATGACCTCAATACAAAAATGGTTACGTAAGGCTGAGGCTGAGGCTGAGGGGGTTGAAGCTGAGGCTGAGACTGAGACATAAGGTTATCATGTCACGAGGCTGTAAGGCCACCAGCAGATTAAGATTCCGGCGCTAAGCTCCGCACTAGCTACTACGCGTGGTTCGGGTCGTGCCTGGAGCTCCAGTATTGATGGCAGGTGTGGTTGAACGTTAATTGAAGTTGAGCTTGGAGATATACCTAACATCACTGTCAACGAAAGAGGTTATTTGACTCCAATTATTCTACAACCATATTGAAGGTTGAGAGTATTCATTTCGCTTGTTCTTTTTCTAGATACCCCCTCTAAGTAAATACATTTTCAATAAACCGCAATCATGTCCAGAAGATACGATTCAAGAGTAAGCTCCAAATAATCAACAATCCCCCCAAAATGGTAGCTAACTTTTAAAAGACTACCATCTTCTCCCCAGAAGGACGTCTCTATCAAGTCGAGTATGCTCTTGAGGCTATCTCTCATGCAGGAACAGCATTAGGAATATTGGCAAAAGATGGAATCGTATTGGCGGCGGAAAGAAAGGTTACAAGCAAGCTATTGGAGCAAGATACTTCGGCTGAGAAGCTTTACATCTTGAACGAGTATGTCAGATCGTTCCTCCGCTCTAACATGAAAACCTTCTAACGGATTTTAGCAATATGATCTGCGCAGTAGCAGGTATGACAGCTGATGCCAACATCCTCATCAATTACGCCCGCCAAGCTGCCCAACGATACCTCCTTACCTACAATGAAGACATCCCCTGCGAACAGCTCGTACGTCGATTATGCGATTTGAAACAAGGTTATACCCAACATGGTGGCCTTCGTCCATTTGGTGTTTCCTTCATCTATGCAGGATACGATCCACAAAGAGAGTTTCAACTTTACCAAAGCAATCCCAGTGGCAATTATGGAGGATGGAAGGCTACAAGTGTTGGTGCAAATAATGCCAGTGCGCAGAGTTTGTTGAAGCAGGATTACAAGGAGGATTGTTCTCTGAAGGAGGCTTGTGGAATGGCGGTCAAAGTGTTGAGCAAGACTATGGATTCTACGAAATTGAGCAGTGAGAAGAGTAGGTGATTTATAATTGAAATTTGAAGCAGCTTGCTAACTTTCTGACAGTCGAGTTTGCGACAGTGGGAAAGAACAAGGATGGCACAATTTACCATCATCTCTGGGGCGCAGATGAAATCACGACTTTATTGAAGGAACATGATTTGGCTAGGGATGAGACTGGAGCGGATGGAGATCGAATAATGAGCTAGATATTTTCTCAGTGGTCTAAAGTACAGACTATGTAACAACAATGAATACTTCATCAGCAGAGGCAGCAGGCCGGATCCATGAACTCCAAGATTATACAGTATAACCCTGGATATCTTTGATCTTTCCCCCCCCCTTCGAAGTGTATAAATTCTCCAGCTTTTTCCTATACTCATGCAACTTATCAAGCTCCTTTTGTAACTTGTCATCCGCTGAGGCGCCGGCAGGTGCATTGGCAAAATTTTTAGCTGGATCTCTCGCCATTCTATCAAACTGGATATTCTTCTTCTTAAGGGCTTCTTCCAACTTTTTGAGATTGGTCCTCACTTTCTGGTTATTATCTTGTTTATCCTTGCTGGCTTTCCCCTGCCCTCCTTGCCCTCCTTTTCCTCCTTTTCCTCCATCCCCTTTATCCACATATGTAATTATAGGAATGGTCTGATTCCCATATGGCGTGTACGCAGGGATTGGTGGTAACATCTTCCCCGGATATGCAGGTGGTGGCGCAATCTCAGATGGTCGTGTTAATTCAGCTTCACAAGCTACCTGTATCCCATGCGCACGCGACATGTCGTTGGACACATTTCGAGTCATATCAGGATCATCGTGAGGTATCAAGTGCCAGTAATTATACATGGTTTGGATCAGTTGGATCAGGCGAATACTGAGATACTCCATTTCGATCCGAGAAAGCATCAAAATCAACAAATCAATATTATCCTTGGGTAGGAAAGCGCTATTGTCTCGTTCGTGTTGTTCGGGCCACGAGGGGGGGACTTGGCGTAAGGCAATGATCCTTTGCGTGAGATTGTTGATCGAGCCTTGTAGGTCCCGGTAGATTGGATACCGCCGGTCAATTCGTTCCTCCAAGGCGCTCTTGTACCCGGCATCGGTAGGTGGTTCGATAAATTGCCGTACGAGTTTTAATTCAGTCTGTGCCATAGTTCCAAGTCCGTCAACGGCTTTCATGGCTTCGTGTACATGAATTGCACGTCCGTTGTCATCATCATATGGTCCGTTCCACCATTTTTGGCTACCTGGGACATTATTGTCGCGAAGATATGAGTAGAGTTCCCATACTCGTATCAAGAATCGTTGAACTTCCTTTCGAACAAGTTGTCCTTGAAGATCCCATTTGTTCATATACGTCACATTTTCAGAATCAATACGAGGAGGATCTGATTCCCATACTGGTAACTCCATCTGTCGATCCGTTATGAGTACCGTGAGGTTTCGCTCCGATTTGAAAAGGCCCAGGTATATATCCCATATATGCTTCTTGAATGACCTCATATCGATGGGTGGTGCTACATTGACAGCTCCTATCGCCGCACTAATATTGCCGGGTAAAACGCCTGGTACAACGCCCGCTACATCAGGAGGTAAAAAGCCAGGTACAACTCCCTGACCAGGCATACTTCCTTGCCACATACCCCTCAGTTGCTCACCCATCTCGCTGATCACTCTCGCTCCCTCTCGGTTTCGCTGTTGCAAAAACATGACATAATCACTACTAACATCCTTCTGTTGAATTTCCTGCTGCAATGCCTTGATCATCTTCACGGAAGCCACAATATAGCCTTGGATCGTGAGAAGATCCCTTTCCTTGAGATGAACACCAATTTCATTGGCAGCAGCTTCAGTAAGTTGCCACAGCTTATTCAGATCTGAACGTACAGCTTCGATTTCCTCTATAGGAATACCTCTCCGCTCTCTCTCTTCTCGGAAAATCAATTCTCGACGAACCACATTCAAGAATTCCTCAAGCGTTATGTTTTTGTTAAGGACTACTTTCTGGCCTCGGGCCCGAGCACTTTCGAGATCAGCAGCACAGTTTTGGATCTGTCGTTGCATATCCAGTAGTCGGTTAAAATGCCTATCCCTCTCATCTCGATACTGAGTCTCTTGCTCAATTCGGGATTTCGTCCTGGCTTGTGCAGATTTGAGCTCTTCTTGCAAGTGCGCCAAATCTGCCTGGGGATTAAAGTTGACCTCCCCCCGCAGCCTATTCAGTTGTACCTCAAGCCCGTGTAGTTGATCGGTTACCCAGTTGGACCAACATTCGCAATTAGGACGTTCTTCGGGATGGGCTTGGTTTTGATGTCCACAGGTTCTGCTGGCCTGAAATTCTTGCCAGACTCGTCTCCCTTCGGGGGTATTCGGGGGAAGCATCGTGGATGTTTAGGTTGAAAGTCGTGGAGGATGGGGCGGGTGAATATGAGATTCTTGGAATGTTGCCTCGATTGACAACAAAGATAGATGATGAATAAATAGTGAAGAATGTTCAATAACTCGGTCAGAGATTAAAAGGTAGAGCAAACAAAAAAGATGGAAACTCTTCAACAAAGGAATATCAGGAATTCCAATGGCCAAATGACAGATAGTACACTCTTGACAAGTACAAAGGAATTGTTAGAAACATTTAATACCAAAACCGGCAGTCCGTTTTCTTATGACAAAGAACAATAAATATAAATACAGAAAAAGTATTAGAAAGATAGAGCTCTTGTGGAGAAATCAGTTGTGCATATTTATGAGTCCTAGTAAAAATGAGACCTCGTGCCACTCCGTCATCTGGGTCCTGAGATTCTTCTTGATGGGAGTTCGGTCTGCTTAATAAACCCAATATCGAGTTAAAGCCCTGATATAATACAACTGGATGTACCTGACGCTCTTCCCAATCACCACCAAAGTACTTCCTCCGCACTGCAACCCCGTTCTAGGTCCACAATTCAAAACTTCACCGAGATAGAAGTAGCTTATACAATGGGAAACGACTCTTTATTCGTAGAGCACTCCAGAAGGCCCCAGCGCTATAACCACCGATCCAAACCTCATACTTCTACCACGAGTGGAAAGACTAGAGCTCCTTGGGTGATAATTGGAACAATTCTGTCAGATCATTGTTGTAATCTTCCTGTCGATCTCCAGTTGCGATGGCCCACTACAAGTGACCAAAATCAACATTGGAGATTGTTCCGGGGTATCGCGAAATTATTTGACGGGTAATGGGTTGTGCAATGATCATGGCTAAGCGAAGGCAAAGAGACAGGTTGTGAAAACATGCTGTTATTCGATAAATTTCTCGTGTTGACCACCGATCTTATGGGGATTTACAGGGACAGGAAGTCGATTGTGGTCATACAGACAATCCTTGAATGGATAATAGTTGACGAGTGTCAATCTGTGCTTTGCTGTCCCAGGTAGGAGTTTGAAACGCATTAGCTTGAAGCCATTAACCCGAGCTGGGCCAATTATTTCCAACCTCATTCTAATATCCTCTAGATCATCGATGATATTGTTGTAAGGGTCTCTTGTTGGAAAGGAGAAAAGCTTTGAGGGCCTCTCCGGCATAGTCGTCCAAGTACGAAGCCATCCCTCGGGCTTTTGTCCAATAATCTTACTCGGGGGAAATTCTTTCTGTATCTTGCTCAGTAAAGACCTTTTGAGTTCAACAAAAGGCTGCGAGGTTATCGGAATGAATGCACTGCGCCTCCTTCTCTCCTTCAAGTCTTCTTCAATAATTCCGGAATCCGCATACACATTGTATTCAGGTTCGCCTTCAGATGGATCCATGACAAAACTACTTTGCTCCTTCGCAAGGTCCCTCAAAACCCAATCCACACGAAAAGCATATTTGTTAGGAATTTTGGATCGAATGATAGGTTCGAATCGAGGATCGAATATATGTCTCCTGGCGAAGTAGCCGATTTTTCATCTTCAAGTACTTTTTGCGTCCATGTTTGGTCGAAATATGCAGCTATAAGGCAATTGTGCTGACTTACTGGCACGACCTGTTCCCAAGGAGTTGGTAGACCACCAGGCCCTGATGATGATGCACGTGGTATGGGTGATACTGATGGTGGTTGATATCCACGAAGCTTAGATCTGAGAGATAATGTACATCGTACCATTTTTTGAAGAAATTGTGGTGTATTGAAGGATGCTGTGGGGGGGGGGGGGGGTTGAAGTCGGAAGGCGATTAGCATGAAAAATGGATTTGATTAGGATCACGTGATGACAATCAATTCCTTATCATTCCGAAAATAAAACTTAGAAAGCTTCGTTATTCCCAGTCGATTGAGCTTTGGTAACAACCTAATTCCACGCTAAGAAAACTAAATAAGGTATATATATGTATATATATATCAGATTCAACGGCTTTTTGTAGATGTGCAACATCAAGATTATTTTGCTTGAGAGACATCATGTGACCGCATTCACCGCTCCCCGGCAGAAAATCAACTTTGGCTCGCCTTAATAATCGCCGATGAGGTCATTGGTTGGTTCCTAAGGTACCTAGGGAAAGGGAGGAGTATCTCAAACTCCCTGGCTAGCTTGCCTACAAAAAGAGCTTTGCACATAACCTTGGAAATGATAAATTATATGCATTTGTTCTACGGCCTAGAAGGTTAAGGTGACGACTGGACTGGACTGGACTGAACTCAAACTTCCTCGCGTTGAAGTTCGATCGCCCATGCCAACGCTTGAAGCTCCCCATCCCACTATCTAATAGGTACGTACATTACCTACCGGTATCTCTTGCGATGATTTTATCACATAGATTGATTGCTTTTCTACACTACACTACCACAAGAAGGCCCAAATATAATCTTCGTAATTTATCACCATCCCATGCTTAAGAAGCCCTACCGGAGTAAAGTATAGGCCGTAAAGCATACAGTTAAGCCTATAAAAAGCTTACCGAGAATGCATTATAGGCTTCAATCTCTGTAACAAAGACTATGGAGATTAGTTTGTCCCCGGTGTCAGAGCCTATAAGCTTATGTCTAAGAAAGCATAGCAGGGGGGTTATCTAGGCTTTAAAGCCGATAGATCTGAAGAAGTTCGCCGTGAGTAAGCACTCTGAAGCCTAAAGCTGGGCCTAACTTTTGCCTTGGGAAAGTTCAACATTCTATATTCGATATAAGTGGGACGGGCCATAAACGAAGTTGCAGAATGGGTGTAGTATTGATGAGGATTCGAACCAATCTTAATGTCGAGGGCCTTTGGGGGAGAACTCGTCTACGAGATTGATCTCAACTACGGGGTAGTTTGATAATGAAACGTGAGGATATACTTTTCTCTGTAATACGTCCCTAGATTCTGTTCCTCTTCTACACCATACACCATACAGGTAGGCCCAACAAAAATACCTCTTGTTATAAGGCTACTAGGTAGTCACCCTATTCAAAAATACCGGCCGAAAGAAAACATCTCTACAATCCCTGGGTTCTGGGTTCTGATACTGCTTAACCAAACATGGAAGCTCCAGCATCATCCAATTTGTGTCACCTGTATCGCACACCTATGAGCTCTCACAACAGTTAATTCAGAAGACTTCCACACTCTCAAAATCCCCATGAACAACGGACTTTTTGGTTTATTGGGGTCGAAATGTCGACTACGGACCTTTCATTCAATTTTGGAAAATTGTTTCTTATTTCTAGATTTGCTGTTCTACCTTCACTGAGGTCCCAAATGTGTCAAGATGATACCATTGGTTGTTTCTACTTTTAGGAACATATGTACGAGAAGAGGCATCAGAAATAAATCGAAAGACTAGAACAGTACTTTTGTGGCAGCCATCCGTGGGCGATATCAAGATATCAAGATATCAAGGAATTATTGATAAGAAAGTTGAATCAACATCTGTTTTAAAAATGTTCAGAAGTACAAGTACCCTACATCCCCTGAATTACATTGAAAATCGGGGCTATTCGCTGCTGTAATTCAGTCTTATTAACATGGCAATCATGGATGACGATTATGATTATGATCAAACATGGAGGCGTAGCCACTGAACTCTTTCGTTTGGCAATTCTCGATATCCAGAACATACTGGCATGGAAGGTCTTCAATTTATTAATTATTACGATGCGTTAGTCCTGACCTCTATAAAATTCTGCATATCATCTATTAAATTTTGACTTTGAAAAGCCATCCCGTCTTAGATATTCGGGCAGCAATCGTCAACAGAGTACATGCAGTGACAGTAGCCGCTGCAAAAGCTTGCAACCCAAGCCATCCACTTGGAAGAATTGCTCCAGCTATGGGGTTTCCTATCAAGAGACCTAAGGCCGACGGAACCAACTGCATGGTCAATCTCACCCCAAATTGGCGCATGTCTGGAGTAAGTACACTAGCAACTACATTCGCCGGCAGTGTGATGACTCCAGACGAGAAGAAACCGTACAAAATGCAGAACACTATGATGCTTGCTTTATTCTCCATTCCCATCCACCCAAATAGCAGGATCGCGCAGACTCCACTTGCCGTCCCGAACGTATTGAGGGGGCCGATTTTGTCAGCGAGGTGCCCAAAAAACTATAGAGATATGTCAATATAATTCTCGCATCGTAGAGAAAGGTTGATAACTTACAATTCTCCCAAAGAATCCAGCCGCGTTGATAATAGGTAATAGGTAGAAGTTCAACTGCCCGGTTATTATATTCTTCTCGAGGCAGAAGGCCTGGACGTAGAAGTACGGAATATAAGTTCCAGCATATCCAATAAATACAGCTGTGGCGTAGAGAGTGTATGCTGGCTCCTTCCATGCTTTAACATCAAAAAGGCGACGCACAGCTGGAGGTTTTGATCGCATTTTCATTCCAAGGATGGGCAGGATTGAAAGGAGAAGCATAATGAAAGCGAGTACTCGAATCGTCCAACCGAAGTGTATTTTATTGATCAATTTAGAGAAGATTATAGGGTATAGAATGCCACCTGGTTTATTCAGTCAGTTCCTACATACGGAAGAACTTGGACAAGTACGGGATATCTCTCACCTATGGTACTGCCAGAACTTGCTAACCCCATCGCAAGACCTCTTCTTTTAGTGAAGTATGAAGTAATGACAGCAGTAGCTGGCATGAAAAGACACCCAAGACCTATCCCCATTACAAGTCCTTGTGAAAGAATTTGATGCCAATACAGTGTCCCAAGACTTGTCATGAACATGCCAAATACGACCATGAAAAATCCAAATATGATGAGGCTTCGGAGGTATCCTTGGTCATATAGAGGTCCTGAATATAAAGAGCCCATCAAGATGAATGACGATTGGATAGTTCCAATCCATGATATGTCCGATGGTGATGAGGTTCGCAAAAGGTATTGCTCATAGTACGCCTGGAAAACACCTATTGAATCGAATCGTATTAGCAAATTATTGTCGATTTTCAATGAGTACTCACCAAAAGAGTTTAAGAGCCCCCAAGTATTGAAGAAGATACAGAATCCTGCTGCACATTGTATCCACGCCAGAGTTCCTCCATCTGCCATTGGCACGGCAGGAGGACCTATGGTCTGTTTCTTTTCAACTGAACTTCCAGGCTCTGACTCTATAATGGGAGATTCAGCCCTCTCTTCATTTGGAGTTGAGACTTGTGGTATAGGTTTTGTTTCGACGCCATCAGCGGAGCTCAATTGGGTTGAGTTCGAGTCCATTTTCAACAATTTGACAGAACTGTGAGTAAAGGAAAGGAAACAAATTTTTGTCTTTCATAGATTATTTGCACAACGGATGTTGAGCTCTTTGAATTACTTTGACCTCACCTTGGCGAAAGGTAATGAAGTCAGACTTCGAGCCGGAAAAGTCTACGGAGACAGTCTTCCACCGGAAAGTCGGCATTGTGATCTGACAAATGCGATTTTCTTTTTCTGATTTGTAAGGAACAAACATGTTGGTGTTATGTTGACAGACATTTCGTTGTAAAAATGAGTTGGAAGGTTGTTGGAACACTGTTGGGACCAACCAACAATCCCTACTTTACAGGACCCACGCTCTTAATCTCCCCCTTGCCAGCCATATAAAATATACAATAGTTGAGGCTCCAGTTTCTCGTTGGAATTTATATTGCGCCATCCAAGTTCTTGTCTAAACTATCACATCTATAAAATGGGAAGCTATCATTTGATATCCTTATATGGTATCATTCCAAATAGTCTGCCCGGGAAGGGCAGTGAAGTGAAGAAATTTCAAGATCTCAAAGAGTGACGTGACGATAAGTATAAATCTGTCTTTACAGACGCTCCACAATATTATTGATAGCGGTAAATAGATTGTAGCAGTTGTGAAAGGCTATAGCAGTCCAAATGCCTTTCAAAGTAGTTCAAAAGAGGTATATACAACGATACCCCTATATAAGAAGTCACTTGGCGACAAGTTCAGATCTTGATTTTAATATTTTTGATCGCCTTTCTGATGGAATCTATAGATATTCGTTATATCTTTGAAATCAGCTTCAAAGGCTCTGTTTTCTAGTATAAAGACGTTGATTTAATCTATAAAAAAATATTTGTCGTGTTTGGATGTCAATATAAAGTTGGTGTCGCACACACTTCTGAAGGAAAGCGTGGGTCCAATGAGTCGGTCAGAAGAATATTCTTCCTAGGTATACTGTTTCTGGCATTGCCTACTCGCATGTTGCATATACTTTCGCAATTTATAAATGCTATGAGGCTTAGTTAGGTTGCCCAGTCGTAATCCCGTATTATTTCTCTTACAGAAACCAATGTGCTATGTCATGGTTCATCCTACGCCACCCAGGCAGTTATATCATTATCATTGGTTTATTTGATTTGCAGATTTATTTATCCATGCCCAGCTGCCGAAAGTATAGCCCTCCTCCAGTTCATTCAACTGCATCTCCTACGAGTAATACTGTGTCATATTCAGCCCAAGAAAGAGGGGTAACAGCCACCATCCCTTTATGGGACATTGCGAATCCTTCCATCTCTTCCAAAGATATGCACAAGAGGTTCAGCTGGAGATGGTATCTTCATAACTGCAGCTCAAGCTCAAAGTCGGTATTTCGTACAAACTACGGAATATTACAATCTCATCATTTATCATGATGTGATTCTGATGTGGACTCATACTCTACCGTGTCAGCGTTATGATGCATGATTAGTAATGACATCCTACTCTGTACTTCCCGGAGTCCTTCTCAGTTCACATAGAATGCGATAGATGCGGGTTTATGAAAGATAGAATACAATGATACAAATCATTCTTAGGAATGTGAAGGAAAATCGCGAATGAACTTCTGGCAGAATGTCAAAAGAGGGTATTCGGAAATTTCGGAAAGGAGGAAATTTCTGTGTGTGTTAGGAAGTAGATCTTATACTATTTGACTTGGTAATGGGGTAGATGAGATTATTGTTACACAGCATCAGTAGCTTCCAGCTATTCTAAGCACCATTCTGGTGTGGGGAAGCCAAAAATAGAAGCTGAAATATAGCTCTCTCTCTGTATATATACTCACTCAGATTTTTCTTCTGGATTTTGTTTGGGCTATAAGATGATTTCATAGTATCTACTAATGCTACACATTTGATCACGAGGAGTAAACCATCAAAGCGATTCGGTTAGATTATATTCCCAATCAACTTCCTATCGAGATGCCTGCAATTCAATTCGATTCCTCTCTTTCATCTCAAGACCGAGGCCCTACAATACTGCAGTTTATGTGGATTGTAGCCGCTATTTCAATCATCGTCGTTGCAGCCAGGTTCTATGTCCGACATACCTATTTGCACCGGATCAAGATAGATGACTGGCTCATATTTGCAAGTCTGGTTTGTGTACCCGCACCAATGCCCTGTGTGAGACACTGATCGATATACAGATCTGCGCTGTCGTTAATACATCATTAAATACAGTGGCAGTCTTGAGCGGCCTTGGTCGACATAAACAGTTTCTCGATTCACTTCAAATAGCCGAAGCAACTAAGTGGAGTTATCTAGCACAACCGATAGGAATTCTAGGAGCTGCTCTAGGTCGCCTTTCCGTTGCATATCTTTTGATATCTATCTTGCCTAATCAACAGAAAGCCCAGCGGATTTTCTTATATACAATCGGCTACTCTCATGTCTTGATGACTGTCTGTTTGGTCATATACATCTATGCTCAATGTCATCCCATCAGTGCCTACTGGAACCACGCATTAGGGAAGTGTCTTGATCCTCGTGTGCGACTGTACTTTGGATACTTTTTGGGATGTAAGTCATATCTCTAGATAGATTCTTCCTCCCCTCGTATTAATGAAATGTATAGCATACTGTTCATTTATCGACCTAACTCTCGCATTATTCCCCATATCAATATTTTGGAAACTACAACTCAGACTCGCGTTGAAGGTATTCTTGTGCATTATCATGGGTCTGGGTGTTGTGTATGTCTATCTAGGTACTCTAGGCTTTAGAAGATCTCGTGCTGACGATTCGTCAGTGCAATGGCAGCTTCGATTGTGAAGACCGTGGAGCTTGGTTTGCTCTCCCACACTAACGACTCTACATGTAAGAGGAACAGGCAAACTCTTTAATAGACAACAATACTAACATCAACTAAGATGATAACTCTTACCTGTTAATATGGTATGCGTAAGTCTTGAGTCTGCACCACAATATATTGGAGGTAATCACTAAACAAATAATAGGCTCGAGATGTACCTCGTTATAATAGCCGCCTCAATCCCAACACTCAAGCCTGTGGCTCTCACCAGATACAAGTTTACCTCATCCCAAGGCACTGACAGTGGATTTTCATGGCGTCGTTTATTCAAGTCTAGAGGCAGCACCAACCGAAGCCACACAGAAGACGAACACAAGCCATCAGAGCAACCCCATATCCGCCTGTCCAACAAAAATTCTTGTGGTGTATATACGGCCATGCTTCGCTGTGAAGACGATCACTTTGTGGAGGGTGTAACACCAAAGAATGAAATGGAATTGAAGGGTATCCACAAAACCACAGAGTTTACTATTGGATATGCAGACAAATCTCTCATGAGCGAACAGCCACAGGTGAAACCACAAAGGGAATTTGAGATGGTATGAGCTGCACGAGTATACAGGGTATTACCTCATCTGTCTCAGTGGAGTCTGGTTAACACCATTACCATTATGAGGGGCTTTAGCGAAATATCCATACTGCCAAGGACAACTCTCAGAAACTAAGCAGTCTTTATTCATACCAAGAGACAAAGCTACTTTCTTTATTTTCTTCTAATCGTGCCGCCATTTCCGGAATTTAATCTTCAAATAAATGAATTCTGACATACATGATGTTGGCTTATGTTGGAAATGGGTATCGGGACTATCGGCAGTTTTCACGCCTTCGCAATTGGGCCGAATCTTATCAGCACATCAGACAACCAACCACAATTACTAATGCAGATCCATAGCAAATCACTACCGGCCCATTCCGCCAATTACGCCGCTATTGGAATATCTTTCATCCACTAAGAGAACTCGTAACTCTGCTTCACAACTTGAGCTTCTGCAGATGAGGCGTCAATTCTAGTTTGGAGACTAATCTGCTCAGTCGGGGTATTCTTAACACCAGACCCATCACAATAAAACCTGCTTGTAACCCCTTCAAGCTCAGTCAAACTCGGTTCCCGGCCAGTTCCGGTTCGCATAACATTGGTCATGGAGTCAAGATCTCCGTAAGGTTGCTTAGACTTTTGACGTACGAAGCGACCTTTAACACTATGAATCAACCCCTGATTTTGTCGTTCTGGATGAGCCGCGAATCGGCTTCTAGTACACGGAAAATGGCGCAGAAGTGGGCGAAGGCCAACAAGGCATGCAGCTGAGAAGTACATCCCACACTCAACCACCGTCCAAATGAGCGTCGGTCTACCATACCCTATAGATTGTTAGCGATATGATTTAAATTTAGAGAAGTTCATGGTTAATACATGTAGGGTCTAAGATGATATCGGTGGTAAAAAACTCCACTGTGCGAACAATGGATGCAATCATACCCCTATAGCCAAATTGTGAGACTTCCAACTTATTGAATTGTAATTGGAGAGATTATTACTAACACACTACCGGTAAGACAAATCAATGAGATACCAGCTTTCCTCAACATTGAAGCTTGCAGTGTCCATATAGTTCGTACCGGGAGTAGCAATATGACCGTATCGAGAGTGAAGTTGGGAATGTTAACAAGTCTCCACCATAAGAGTATGTTGAAGCATTTTCCTCCTTGTATAGATTTGTCCCAGGTATAAGCCAATGGCTTGCACTCAAGTTGAGCAGATAAAAGTGTGGCAACGCAATTTGCAAGTAGCAATGTAATGGCTGCCCAGCAAAAAAGTCTCGGCCAGCGATGCGTAAAGATCCGGAGATACATAACCACTACAGAGATTCTAGATAGAGTATTGGATGGGACGTAGAACCATTCTAGAATATATATGAGCTTCGACAGCAGCACAAGCTTCTGGGGGTCATCGGCGGCAATTACTTCGACGTGTTTTCCAACCCCTGCAAAAGAGACTGAGACTATAAATGGATAAGTTTCGAAGAACAATACTCGAGGGCTTTTCAACTTCGAGCACATACTAAATATTGTGATCCCTAGACCAACCAGGAGAAGCCATGCCGGTGGCAAGAGATAATCATCCCATCCTCTTGCAGTGGCCTTGAAACTTCGAACATATATTCTCAGACCAAGCAGAATGGTGGCCAAGGCTAAGATAATTGCATCAGCAATCACTACCTTATTCCCAGCATAAGCATTCAGATATTTGGGTGTAAGATTTGGCGACGCCATTGTGGTCCGTATGACCGTTACCTATGCAAAATATAGTGGATAATGAAATGTGGAATCTAGCACGAAGGATTAGAAAAGTTTGGCTGCGGAAAGATATCAGATACGGGTACTAGTAATTAATTGTATGGCAACGTGTGGAGCAATCAGCCGAAGATCTAAAATACAGTCAAGGATACTTAAACACAACAAAAAAGATAATTTCGATTAATTGAAATTTTTATAATACCAAAATATACAAAATAATTAAAGAAATTCATATATACAATAATATTTTATATTTTATATATATTCGATTTAATATCGAATATACAAAAAAATCATATAACAATAAATGGGATTTGAGACTTTCGTTTAATATTATATTTTATTATCTAAACTTTTATTATATTATTTGAACTTTTATTTTATTATTTAATTTTTTATATAATAAAAAATTATAATTTAAAGTTATTAAACAAAATAAAGTTTTTAAAATATATAAAAAAAAAAAAAGAAATATTATATAATATTATTTGAATTTCAATTTTAAAAATCTAAAATAATATAAAACAATAAAATAAAATTAAAAAAGTCTAATAATATAATTAGATTCTATATAAATAATATTATTGATTTAATATAATTTATATAATATATTGAATGATTACGTATAACATATAACAATGTCAGGGGTGAACAACTTTACCACTGCGCCACAAAAGCGTGGAGTATTCCAGATTGGGATCTGGAATAGTTGTTCTACTATATAAACCCTGCCAGCAGAGATCCACACCGTGGATTACCCCTATGGACCCACCCAGTGGATCCACACCCTGACAAACAATAGATTAAATTTTAAAATTTTATTTTTTGGGTTTTTAAAATTTTTTTCAATATTATTTTTAAAATATTTTTAAACTATTAAAATCAATTTAGTATTCTATATATTCTGATATATAAAAAATTTCAATTAATCAAAATTTCTTTTTTTGTTGTATTTGAGTGTCCTTGACTGTACAAAAGATTCTTTAACATTCAATAGATTGTGAAAGGTAGGGGGACATTCATACCGGATTTGAACTAGATTGAGGCGCGGTTTTGTACATCCCAGGTGCCGAAAACCCTTATGGAAGGTAATGCCAAATCCGTTACTTCATAGGGTATCATGCAGATGTAACGCTGGATAATTGAAGATAAGATTGTTTCACATGTCTGTCCAGATTCTATAAGCCAGGGGTGTCAATGACTCGGGACTATTCAACATTGCCATGTCTACGTTACATTGTGGAATAAGCGAGCTGGACTAAATATACACTTTATTTTTACCTAAGGATAATCGCTACTCTAACCAAGGGTATGTTTGGGTTCATCGGCGATGTATATTGGAATATGATTTGGGCCACTTTTCCTGATCAGGGTGAGTGCCATTATTAAAACAATCTTTAGAATTGACTCCTCCAGAAATACCACTCTTGGAATGTGACTTTACACCTTTCGAGGTTCTGGTTTGAAATACGACACCAAGCGCAGGCATCCATCTTGACGGATAGAGACTCCAACGTATGTTTGTATCCCGGTACGTGCCTTCATTGAATCTAAATTGCTATATGACTGGTTAGAATGCTTGAATCGAGGCGGGGAAATTTTCGGGTGAACTCACAATAAAGTAGCCATAGTCTTAATGTAATTAGGTACATATTTGGCTCTGTCGTAATGTGACAGATAAGCAGAAAGGCCTTGAATGATCTGCTCGTCGCTTCGAGAGTAATGTCGTACAGGGATATAAATCTTGGTTGTAGGAAGACCCGCGCCTAGTTTAAATTCGACATTGTAAAGAATTCCGGCAGTACGATGATTCACAACCCGTAGAGATTCCTCTGGTGCATTATTTACGTCGAAAAGACAGTTCCATAAATGATTAAGGTCCTTGACCCCTTGATCCACCTTGGTGTTTTGCAATCGGCCACCCAATGTCAAAATATCGACTACCGATTGAAAGCTTGTCTCGCGTGATCGTATATAAATTTTAAGACGAGAGCTTTCAGGTTCCGTAAGGTCAATTGCTAACATATCATGCTCCAGGCCCTCTCGTCCTGGCTCCGATGCAAATTCGCGATAGACTTGAAGTGCCTTGGTGTTTTGACTTGTACAATGTGGAGCTGACTCTATTGCGCTGAATATTGCTTCAATATTTGTGCAGCCATCGACTCGTGCCTTGCGTGCAGGAAAGAAGTAAGCTTTGCTGGATATCTTCGATAGAGTGAGATCAAAGGCATAAAATATGTGGGATGAATGCCCCTTGTCCTGTTGAAGACAGAATTCGGATAGTGATTTTGAGCCCTGAGGTTGATTGAATTCCTTGTCGAAGTATTTAAACCAATCATCTTGACATCCCTCTATAGATCGCAAAAGCTTTTGGTGAAACAGTGCACCTGCGATGTTGTTGAAGGGGTCGAGAGAAGTTCCCGCGTTCATACCGACGGGCTCTACAGAATATCGTATTGTTGGAGGATCATTCTTAGTTCCCCAGTCCCAGCTGAGCTCAACAGGAGTACCGTCATCTGTCATGAAACTTGGCCACTTATATTTCATGTCCGATCTTTTGGAACTGGAAGCATCACCAAGGCTAGAGGCGACGTGGTCTGCAAAGAACCTTAGATCCCTATACTGCATCTCTGTAGAATAATCGGCAAAGTATAACAAGACACCAAGCGCGTATCCAGTATGATGTTTCCACCAATAGTTTTGCTGCAGGCTCAAAGAGGGTGCAATGTCGCGATCAATAGCTGTGAAAATCGGAGGCTCAAAAGATGCAAGTATGATAGAATTATCTTCGCTGTCATGTCTCCGTGTATGAAGCTTAGATAATGGAGCCATGATGAAGAATCGGAGTAAATGGAATGTCAATTAGACCGTACACATCAATGAAGAATTTTGCTGGATACTTAAGTAACGCAGTACTTAGGGTAACGCAGGTCAAGTCTAACTCCGAAGAAGTTAGAGATAAAAAAAACTTTTACTGGTAGCAAATTGAACCCCATACTCAAAGAAGCCTGATAATAACCACAGAAATGTTCAACAAAATGGACCATGGCGTGACGATATAAGCATTTCCCATAACCACTGACCAATGGTCAATACGCGATCGGACCCCTATTCGGACCCCGATGAACCTCATCGGTAGCTTGCCGGCGAGTAATAGCACCCTTTCGGGCCATATAAAGAGTCCAAAGGACTCTTTTTTGTCTCATTAATTCAGTCCAGCCAATGCGATCGATACTATACACTACTATCAATCAAATCATTATCTATATCACGTCCATAAATTTCTCCTGACATGGTACAATCATGAATGCGACAAGTCGACCCAGGGAGTCAGTTTACTTGCAAGTGGTCTTCCAATCCTCGAGCCCAAACAGGCAAATAGTATTCAACATCGACCACTCAATTGCGAAATTGAATCTGGCAGGGTCATCTACTTGACTCACACCTTAATAATCCACCAACAACAATCACATACAGAAACATTGAAGGCACGGCTTACGGACGGTCAGTTGTTGGATCTAGGCCAAACTTTCATGGAATTTCTACTGGAAATTTGCTTCCAAGGATCTTCATAGTGATGCGAACGAGTAAACCACGAGACTATCACGGCGATTCGATGTCTTCTTGCAGATGGAAAGCTACAATCCAGAATTAGACGTAATATCAAGCTGCCTAACTCAACTCGAGTCTGCGCCGTAGAAATACAGCCAATGTAACAAGCAAATCCAGTTTCCTCAACCGCTATTGAAATCAATCGCAGATATTATGGGGAAGGTATTAGCACGATACCCTAGCAAAAGTTAAGAATGATTGAAGAAAGGAGCAGGAGATCACAATGATAGGGATTTAATTCCCCCTATCTTACAGAGCAATCTGGTAAATAGTCATTGTACCACAGGACAGGTGCGCATGAATTCAGTTTTAGTTGAAGATAATTTCTTCTCGCCGGGATGATATGCATACAACCCACTAGTGTCACTCTACCCGCCGTTGTACATCATCAATGAAGAGAGCACTTTCTTCTCGCCGGGATGATATGCATACAGCCACTAGTGTCACTCTACCCGCCGTTATACATCATCAATGGAGAGAGCACTTTCTTCTCGCCGGGACGATATGCATACAAGCCGCTAGTGTTACTCTACCCGCCGTTATACATCATAAATGGACAAAGCACTTTCTCCTTGCCGGGACGATATGCATACAACCCGCTAGTGCCACTCTACCCGCCGTTACGCATCATCAATGGAGAAAGCACTTTCTTCTCGCCGGGATGATATGCATACAGCCACTAGTGTCACTCTACCCGCCGTTATACATCATAAATGGACAAAGCACTTTCTCCTTGCCGGGACGATATGCATACAACCCGCTAGTGCCACTCTACCCGCCGTTACGCATCATCAATGGAGAAAGCACTTTCTCCAAACAATGATGAAACCCCCCTTAGTAAAATGATTATCCCTCATTATTCTCATGTGGCGAGAACAATGAACCACCCAGTGAAAATCTAATTAAAGGGGCTCTTCTAATCCATCATGGCATTATAATACATCGAAACTGCGAATATGATACCCTCCTGGCGAATATTTCTCCGAATATTTCTCCAGTGTAATCTTCAGACGCACGTAATATATTTTGAGGGAAATGGGATTATCTGCATGAACGTTGAAGATGCACTGAAATTAGCGTCAGCGGGAGCAACTGTGGCATGAGAAAACTAGGCCTCATTACGCTCGTGTGTCGGTGTCGATCTATCTGCAGGCATTCCTAGAAAGACGCAGCTATCACTTGAAGTTATGTCTGGGACATAAGATGGGGGCTTTACAGGGTGAACTATATTCCCGTTACGCGAGAAAATTAGGCGATAGAGGGTTTAGCGCTTACCCTCAGTTAGGTGAGATAAGAGGGTATGGTATGATGATATGATGCCATCCGCCCTAACTCCGGAATCCTTCCCTTTGAACAACTCCTTTGGACTAGGGTGCCGGTTTGGATGTAGGGTTGGGCCGATCCAAGCTCTAATAAGCTCGGTAAGGACCCATTATGGGACGAACACACTGCACAGATCTCATATGGGCCATATTCAAAATCAAACCATGTAATAAAGCCTGTGAGTCTCCCCACAACTACATCCATGCTTCGAACCAACATCTGTTTGACCATAACGTTTTTTATTCATCATGTTGGACTCGGAAGTTCATACAGATAAATATTGATTGATTGATTGATATTTCGAAAGTATGAGGTTGGGGTAGTATTTCTTCATATGTTTGGTAGGTTTGGAATGGATAGAGCTTTTAGTTCGGCGGACCCAGGCAACCAAATCCCGAGTTGGAAATTGATTTGCAATCATTTGTACTTCACTCAAAATTTGCACATGCATCAATATGTGCGGCGGCGGCGTAGTTATTCGTAGGCAGGGATGAGTGCCGACTTCCAGATCGCATTGACATTCCTCTGTATTTGGATCTCAGCGAGTCGGTCAGATCGCACCAAAAGTTGTTCCATCTGTTGGCGTTGTTGGTTGTCAGGTCTTCTGATGCTGTGAGAACAGCCTGTCCTTATTTTCACGAGGACGAAGTATCAAACCATTATCATGAAAAGTTGATGATACAGCTCGTTCTGTTCCTCTTCACACGCTATACTCACTCGAATTTCATTACTTCAAAAACAAACCTCATTTTGCCACCATGGGTCTTCTAATTCTCGCATGTATCTCCTCGCTTGTTTTGGGGCTATTACAAGTGCTTCATACTCGCTACTATAGGGGTCTGAACAAAATCCCAGGTCCCTTCGTAGCCAGTGTCTCCAATATATGGAAAGTTTCTGCCCTATATCGGGGTACTATGCACCAGGAAAATGTAGCTGTTCACTCTAAATACGGCCCCGTTGTTCGAATTGGGCCCCATCATGTTTCTTTCGCCAGCCCTGAGGCGTTGCAGGTTATTCACAGTTCCCGCAGTGCCTACCCTAAGGTATGGCAAATATTGGCCCATTTTGCGACCAACATTAATGAATTTTGTAGTCCGACTTTTACAAACCAACCAGCCCTATCTACGAAGGTCGCCCGTTATTCCACCTCTTCTCCATACAGGATGTTCAATACCATAGCGCACTTAAGAAAAGTATAGCTGGGTTGTACACCAAGACTGCAGTCCTCAATCTTGAGCCTCGGATCGACAGCTGTGTCAAGCTATTTACAGATCGACTCGCCGAATTAAGTTCCAATGGCCCTGTCGATTTGGATATGTCACTTTGGCTGCACCTGTTTGCTTTTGATTGCCTGGGGGAGATAAATGTATCGAAGAAATTTGGATTTCTAGAGAGTGGGACGGATATCAGAGGCATGATCGCTGCTGCCGATCGCATATTGCATATGACAGGTTTGGTAGGCTTTGGTCTCTCAAGTCCAAGGTGAATAACCTCCGCTAATACTTTTATCAGTATGCTCAAGCACCTATCCTTCAAATGTTACAGAACATAATCAAGAGGGTATGGAATGTGAAGAAGAATAACCCATTATTGATGGTAAGTAACCTTCACGTCCCTTCCCCTTATCCCACCATGAGAGCTTCTCCTGAGCAGTGATATAAACAGTACACCTTTGCAGAAGTCGCCTCAAGAAGACAGAATCCAAAACCTGCTTCGGATATGCTCAACAACTTTCTGAAACTTCGAGAAGCACAGCCAGACAAGCTCTCTAACAAGGAAATTACTGGATCATTGTATATCAACTTGTGAGTAATGCTCAATCCAGCCGGGTCCACTGATCCAGAAATTCTTTGAAATTTTGAACACCATCTTACTAATATCCCCAGAATGGCTGGCCATGACGTTCTTGCCATCACACTACGGTCGATTTTCTATTATCTAGCTCGAAACCCCCGAGTTTTAAGCAAGCTACGAGCAGAGATGTCATCATTCGAGTCAAAATACCCGCTTCCCAAGCTCGTGCCTTACTCTGAAGTCTCCCACCTCCCCTACCTGTGAGTGTTTTGTATGATAAAATACCATATTGAACCACCAACTGACAGGATAGTGATGCAATCATTCATGAAGCTCTTCGTGTACACGCAAACACCGGCACTATTCTGGAACGTGTTGTGCCTGCTGAAGGAGTAGAGATCGATGGTTATCATCTTCCCGGAGGCACGATTGTAGGTGTCAATGCCTGGGTCATTCATCGCAATAACGAAATATTTGGAGATGACATCGACACCTTTCGCCCAGAACGCTGGGTTGAAGCGTCGGACGAAAAACTAAGTGAGATGAAACGTAACTTATTCTCGGTAAGTAAAATGTTCCCGTTGCACAAAACAGGTGGGAACATAAGGCTGATTTTCAATAGTTTGGAAGCGGACCCCGAATGTGCATTGGAAGAAATATAGCAATGATGCAGATCGGGAAAATGGTAGTTGAATTTTACCGACGATTCGATGTAGAAATGACACACCCAGAGAGAGAATGGAATGTAATGGGAGGATGGGTAACGAAGCAAACTGATATGAATATGCTTGTTACTTCTTTTGCAGGTCTGACCAAGATGAAAGCGTAATGGTATTGCAAAAAAGGATTAAATTTTATCTTTTTCCGTAGTTATGTAGACGCCTTTGTACCTACAAGCCTTCAGATATACAATAGTCCTCGTCGCCACGTACCTAATATGTCACTATATGTTCTTTTCTCGATGTCCTTTACTTTCGTGGACTTCAAACTGTAGCCGCGATCCTGGAAATAGGAAATGAAATCATAGGAATCATTCAAATTATTAACTTAACTAGAATGGGAAAGTGACATCGCTAGATATCAATGAAGAGCTCTCTTTAACAAGGGGCCATGCAATCATATGCCAGCCTAGAATCGACTAACTAAAAGCGAGACTCTTCTGGCAAAACTAGCAGCTATGGAGATCAAATTATTCTTCAATAATTCCATACGTTCCGATATCCCATATCTCCAATAAAACCCAAAGTCGTAGCCAATAAATGACATTAAAATCTGTGATTTCAATGCAAATGCCTGAAACGAAGTAAAAGGGTTTGTAACGGGCAGGAGCCAGGACCGGACACTCGAATTTTACCATGATGGAATTTATGTAATTTGGTATATGAATTAGATCTATTTAAAGTTAATGTTTATACACGCATCAACTTACTATTATTATAATAAGTACATAGCTGTCTTTATTTGTTCAAATAATCTGAGTTTCTACTCTTTTATAATTATTATTAGATTATTAATAATAACAAAACTGGTATTATTGATACTGTTATGTTATAATATTGTAACGATATTAGCATTTCAGGCAAGCATAAACCAGTAGAACTACCCGTACGAAAATGCCCGGCCAGTATTCGCCTACTGTAAATGGACCTACAAGGGAGTTAGTTGCCATTGTTAAAGAGATTGAAGTATTATACAATCCTTTTCAACTACTTTTTACATGCTTCAAATTTGATCAAATACTAGAGCATTTTCCGTTAAGATCAAATATAAATGGTTGATTCGCGTTTGAGGCCCTGTGGGTCTCTCCACTCTCTATGTAAGATGTAAGGCGGCCATCAGCGTTGGATCTTTAGCGTTGGATCTTTAGACAACCACATTTGGTTACACGCATTAGGTTCCAAACCATGTAGTGGATAACTCAGCTGCTGCTTTTAGTATGCAGCCCGATTTATATCTGCATTTACTATTTAATCATCCTTCCATCCCCTCAACTCAACTACGAAATACAACACAAAGACTTTTCTCTTTAGGCGAATAATTTTTACTTGCTGCACATGATGATGACTTCTCCTCAAAATCTTCTCATTACCGGTGCCAACGGCTTCATTGGTTTCAAGACCTTACTAGTTGCACTGGAGGCTGGTTATATCGTTCGTGCCGCCATTCGGAACGAATCCAGATCCAAAACTCTACTTTCCCATCCCAAAATATCGGAATTCGCTTCAGAGGGCAAGCTTTCTTTCGTAGAAGTTCCGGATATCCTACTCCCAAATGCATACGTAGAAGCCCTAAAAGATATAACCTACGCAATTCACATCGCATCACCAATCCCCCTGCCTTTCAGAGACCCACAAACTGAGATCATCGATCCAACGATACAAGGAACAAGCAACCTCCTAGAAGCCGCCCTCCAAACCCCCTCTCTCAAGCGTATCATCCTCACATCTTCCATTGTCGCCAACATGCCATTTCCTCATTCTCCCACCAACCCCCCTCCCACAACGGCCGAGTCTCGTGTCCCTGATGTGGAAGGTATAGCGAGCGGGGTATTTCCTGCCTATTGCGCAGCCAAAATCGCAACTTTAAATGTCACGGATGTCTTTGTGGGGAAAAATAATCCTCACTTCTCCATCATAAGTATATTCCCCGGCTTCGTCTACGGAAAAGACGAGCGCGCCACCTCTATCGCCTCATTAATGTCCGGATCCAACCGGCTCATCCTAACCATCCTCCTAGGTGAGAAATTCGACGTGCCTAGGTTGGCCAGCGCGGCCCACGTCGATGATGTGGCTAAAGTCCATGTGTTAGCCTTGGATAGGCAAAAAGCTGGGGAGCAGGATTTTGGTGTCACGGCTCCGGTGGTTTATGATGATGCGTTTGAGATTGTGAAGAAACATTTTCCTAGGGAGGTAGAGGAGGGTCTGTTTAAGAAAGGGAGTCAGCCGAGCTTGAGGATTGATTGGAATGCGAAGAAGACAGAAGACGTACTTGGATTTAGGTTTAAGACTTATGAGGATATGGTAGTTGATGTTGCGAGACAGTATTTGGAATTCTCGGGTAAAGCTGCGTAGACTTGAAAAACTGATAAATTGCACCGATGTATGGGGTCGTCGACGGGTAGTTAGTATTTTATACATAGCCGGTTTGAATTGAAAATTAGTTGATTGATTGATTATCGCCCAATGAATGAATTTTGCATGAGAACAACGCTAACAAATCAAAGCATCTGCATGCCCCGTAGAGCCCTTAGATTCAACACCCAGACCTATCCCATCCCATCAAGAAAAGACATCACTAGCAAACCTATCATTCTTGATACCTTGAAACCACGCCTCAACCTCCTCATCCGTCTTACTCTTCCCCAGTAGATCAGCAGCCTCGGCGTATATCTTCTTAGTCATGACCGAGACACCTTCTCCGACCATGCTAGATCCACAAACAAACAACTTGGCACCACTATCAAAAACCTTCTTCAACTCTTCTCTTTCTTCCCAAAGTCTATCCTGCACGTAACGACATCCTTTACTTAATTCTGAAGCTCGCGAGAAGGCGTAATAGAGCTTTACCACTCCATCTGCTTCCCATTTCTTGAGCTCCTCAGAAAACAAAGCATCTTTCTCGGGATGTCCACAGCCAATGAACAAGTATGCAGGAGCCAATTTTCGTCCAGCAGCAATTTGTAAAGCTCGCTCTTGTACAAAACCACGGAATGGAGCTAACCCAGTTCCGGCGCAAATATAAATTACTGGGGTATTTTCCAAATCTGTTGGTGGATGGAAAGATCCACGACTTGGCTTGACAGCAACATGTACACGATCTCCTTCTTCAACAGAAGAAAGGTAGTTTGATGCTACTCCCAGATAACGTTTTGATTCACCAGCCATTGAGACAGTGTCGAGAACAGACCAGGTCAAGGTAGCGATTGTGGGGTCATCGAGTGATGATGAAGAGATGGAGTATTGACGAATTCTCATTGGTGGAAGCATAGCCAAGAAGTCTCCGAGAGACAGGGCTGCGGATGGATATTCTTCGAGTATATCCAATGGAGAACGACGCTTGAGTAAAATCTCTTTGTCGAAGTCATCCTTGCCTAAGTTCTCAATCTTTTCTCTCACTTCTGGTTCAGGTGTACATGCGGCTATTTTTGCGATGTTCTGATCAGGTTAGCAAAATATAAAGTTGAAAGATGAAGTGATAATACCTTGCGAGTTGCAACTTGACTGAGTTCGACATAAGCTCCAAGTATATCCCAAACGGATATTGGGTGTCCGGTTGGCAAAGTGGTATTCACATTAGCTTTAATATTTAGCATAGCATCCCAAGGAAGTCCAAAATGCTTTAATACTCGTCGAATGTTCTTTGAGTTATTAATCGGAAGAACTGCCATGTAGTCACCAACGCGATATGACATCCCAGTTGGGATTTTGAATGATATGTGGCGCTTCTCTGGCTCCCCTGGTGCTGTCAAAACCTTATTGCTGAGAACAATTGCCTCGCGGACGTCCTGGCGAAGCCTGGAAGATCGAGAACTAGAATCGATGTCGATTTTTAGGCCTAAATCTTCTCCAGTATCCTCACTGCTAGTCAATTTAGTCCAGAGACACTTATCCTGCCATTCGTCAAAAGCCTCAAAGATATCTCCAGCAGCAACGTCGCCTAATCCGGTATCTGCGATTCTAGTTGCGCCGTTGTTCTCAAATTCGGTATCGAGTAATTTAGGAATTCGGTGGAAGGTCGATACCCAATCATCTGGAAATATTGTTAATCGTCATTCTCATTTTCTCAATAGCTCGACAGGACGAGAAATACTTACGATTTCCGCAGCCATAAACAGCATAATTGACATCCTTAAGACGGTCACTGCCTTTAAGATTCTCCAACCACTCAACAAAATGACTAGCATTATCAGGGGGTTGTCCTTCATAACTTGAAGATATCAATATCACCGGCTGACTCTTTGGGATCTTGTCCACAGCAGCATCAAGAGGTTCAACTTGAGCCTCATAGCCACGGCCGCTAGCTTCTCTAGCAAGGCTTCGAGCAAGAGCTTCACAGGTTCCCGAGTTTGAACCATAAAAGATAGACATTGGTTGCTTTGGTTTTCCAGAATTGCTCAAGACCTTGGTAAGCTTTTGGTCCCTTTCTGAGAGTCGTTCTTTGGAAGTATCGACATGAAGCATTTTTTCGAGATGAATAGAATCAATTCCATTCCGGAGATTGGCATGCATGAAAAATCCATCAGGCTTAATAGTCAATGTTTGCTTGATCACAAGGTTGTAACTTGGATCGTCCATTCTGAAATTGAGGTTTTGTAAGAGCATGGCGACGATGAGGATTGACTCTTGCCATGCGAAAGGCCTTCCAATGCACCCTCTCATACCATTACCGAAAGGTTTCCAGGCGTTAGGCGGCAAATTCTTGAATGGTTCGTCCATCATTCGCTCAGGTTTGAACGTGGCGACATCATCACCGTAGACAGTAGGATCACGGTGAACAGCAGTGATGAGAGCAAGTATAGGCTGTCCTGGTTTGACTTCATACTTCCCGCCGATAATTATGGGCGACTCGGTTGTGGGCAAAGGGAAGACTGAGAAAGCGGGTGCTGTAGGGGTCATTCTCAACGTCTCTCGGAGACAAGCTTCAATATAGGGGAGTTTTGACATGTGGTCAATTGTTATAGGACCTTTGCCGATGACCTCATCAACTTCGCGTTGAGCTGCCTGATATGCTGAAGGATTCTTCAAGAGATTATAGAAAAGGAACGAGAGCATCCCACTCGTCGTCTCATGCCCTGAGAAGATGATTAGAATCGTGATCTAATGAACTGATGAAAAGTAAAATACCGGCAATGAGGAAAGTAATCATATTGTTCAAGATAGTTTCATCTGAGAGTCCCTTTCCAGTTTTTGGATCTCTACCATTAATCATAACATTTAGCAAATCTTTCTTATCGTTTGGATTTTCTCTTCGCTCAGCCAAAAGTTCTTTGGCTACCTTGTGAAGTAGCTCGATATCAGAATCATATTTGGCTTGTGTTGAACGCATGAAATAGTTGGCGATACCAGGTCGCTGAGCTCTAGCACCGGACTCGAGAAGAAATCCAGTCATGGCCTCGACGAAGGGGTGCATTTCTTCATGATAGAAGCTATTGAACCGGGTTCCCATTGCACATCTGGGCTATCAGTTAGTCCCACCCTCCATGAAATGTGAATATAATCAGACAACTCACAAGGCAATGGAGTCTAATGTCAACCTGGTAAAGCCATCTGTAACATCAATCTTTTCTTTCGAGCCAAATCTTGCCCATTTCATCACCAACTGTGAAGCTATATCATGCATTTCGTCGAACATATTTCGAATGGATAAGGGACCGAATGCTTTATAAAATTAATTCCCCATATATATTTGTCGCTGCGATTCATGGTACACACCTGGCATCAATACTCGATGCGCCAATTCCCAATTTTCTTCTCCATGTCTTGCAGTGAAAAGGCCATCGCCAACCCCATTTCGAACTTGCTCTAACCCTCCAGAGACGATCTTTGTAAACCTCTTCTCGTCACAGATCTCATTGAGGAGAGATTGTGTAGATATGAACAATCTGTCGATACCGCCGAGATTAAGCTTGAAGATGGGACCTGATGAAAAAAAAAAAGATATGATCAGCGACAATAATTAAAAAAGAGGGGGATCACATCGCTTTGCTTTATTCTCACCATAAATTTCTGCCAAACGTTCAAGACTAGCAATTGAATTGACGGAGTCAATATCCTGAGCGTTTCCTATGAAAGGAAGGCCAGGAGGTCCAGGTATCTCTTCTAACTCTGCCATGTTGAAACCTGCAACTTAGATAGGAAAGAAAATGAGTGACAGATTACCGTATGTATGTTGATAGCAAAGCTCAAGTGAAGTTAAATCAATGATGTTTGAAAGGAAGGCACTGCCGGTACTACATAGTGAATATATATACCTACCTATATATGGATATATGGATATATATGCTTGTGACGATCACGGCACACGGAAAAAATAGTTTGTAATATGACAGGGTGGAATGGATGGATGGAATGGATATGATAGCAAAACCACAAATGCATCTCATGATGCCGAATAAATAGCGGATCCTTTTCTTTTTTTGATTTTCATCTTGGTCTTGGTTGGGATGACTGATGGATATGATAACAAATACTGTAATTGGATATTGGATAATAGGATATTGGATATTGGGTATAGGATATTGGACATTAGATATTGGATATTGCACATTGTACAACTATTGTGCAGGATTTCTTTGGATGTGAGGGTAAGGGAGGTAGCGGTAGGTCGGTAGGTCGGTAGGTAGGTAGTCATTCAATATGATATGGTCGTGGCCGTGGTCGAGTCGTGGCTCAATGAGGGGCAGTGTAGGCAGTGTAGGCAGTGTTCTCGGTAGCTTGATGGGTTACTGTGATGAAGTGTTAATGAGGTGTTGATTTGATTGAGGTAGCTGAGGTAGGCTGAGGTAGGGTAGGTAGCTGAGTGATTGATGAGCAGGTATGGGTACCTAGGTAGTAGGTAGGTACCTATTGATAGTATAAAATCACCTCCTTTTCTTTCCCATGGTTAGGTACCTACCTATCTGATACATTGATGTATATCCCGGGACATGTATACCGTTACCCGCATGTATGGTATAGTACAGGATGATATGGTATAGTCCTATGGTCCCATCTTGGCAGTACCATACACATCCATATCATACACAATAGACAATACATAATACACAATACCTACCTACCACCTCAGGTGAAAAGCTCTTCCCTCCACTCATCTGCTCGCTCATCTGTACCTCGGCTCATCATCTTCTGGATTTGGCTTTTCATCATGATTTGTGGGACAGGACAGAACCTGACAATGTTGACGACAAATTCAACCCAGTTTATAGGTTTCATTTCGGTCCCTCCGTCCAAGATGATCCAAGATGAATGGGAAGATATGGAGCACTTTTTTCTTGGACCGAGGTTGATCGGTGGTCGGTCGGTGGTCGGTGGTTAGAGATAGACCGGCTCCGACTTGCTACTTTCCATCTCTGGGATTTCCCTGTTTATCTGAACCTTAAATCATTGACTGCCAATTGCATTAATTAGTAAGGGGTGTTGAATCTGTTGATGCTTATTAATAATCCATACCATGGAGGGTGTTCTAGACCTTCCAAATTGAAAGATCCATTTTCTTGATTCGTGATGACTTTCCATATCTATCAAATTAAAAAGAAGTCAGTCCTGGGAAGAAAAGCCTCGTCTCGTCTCGTTTCGATGTACGCAAGTCTATCAATGAAGCCAAGCGATCAGTATCTTTCATATTGATATTATTCTCGGGGAAGTTCTCTAGAATATCTCACTCACTCACTCTTCACCAACTCACTGAGGTATTCTCATTCCATAACTGAAAGTTTGGTAAGCCTTGTCTTTTGATTATTGCTTTCCCTTCTTGACATCACCCAGCCAGCGTTCGGGTCGGGCAAGAAATCATCTAGGGTTTGAGAATTCTTGACTTGCTGTTTCGATATATTGCCCAATGGTTAATACCAACCACACTTCCTCCTCCTGCGGATACGAGTTTTCCACGTATGGTGAATCCAGAGTCCAGACTTAGGTACGAGCCGCGGATTGGCGTTGGGAGATGACGGGTACATGCGCAGTGCAGGCATTCAAGTATCTAAGGTCTTTGGTTGCCATTGGGATCAACTGATTCGAATTAGAAAATCAACCCCGCACTTTTTCCACAGCTCTTGGAAGACATTCGCGGTGGGCGAGCACATAATATGCAAGACTGCAGAGAAGTTCTGTCGTCCCTACAGACAGAAGAATTACTGCATCATCACCGAATTCTCGAAAGGTTGGGTAGTATGCATGTGATCTCTTATGATAATATGAATTATCTTCTCGTCTCTTCTGCTAAAACATACATACATACATACATACAATCCTCAGCACGATACGATTCAATCCCCATACATATATCCATCCATCCATCCATCACAATTATTCCCCCCTCCCCCCACCTAAAATCATCCCAAAATCTCCCTCCCAGTTACGCGATGAAGCAAAGGCAGTCGGACTCACAGATACACTAAGAAGGTGAACGCAAGCGTTGTTAATCCGAATTCTTGCATGGAACACACAAGATAGATTGCATACATGGGATAGTGCAGGTGATGCTTAAAAAATACACTCGTTTATTCATTCGTTCATTCAATCATTCAAAATCTGCATAACTTTCCAAAACCAAAACCGAAATTGAAATTCATCAAGGAAGGAGGGTTTGGGGGAATCGGATTAGATTGGATTGGTTGACGGTTGACGGTTGACGGTATTATGGGCTAGATCTTCATGTGTTCCAGTATAAGTGAATAAAGGAGATGGCAGGCAGTAAACCGCGGGATATACTCGAGTAGATGATATAGTACTTACTCTGTAAAACACCGTGATACCCTTACCCCACTATATAGTTTAACTACTTACCTACCTACCTATATATGGCATTGATTGAATGTATATATATATAAATCTTCACAATTTCTGCCGATGTATGGAGGTATGTGAAAGTGTTTCCACGTAATTTAGACTCCGCCAAAAGGAATGATTCCTTTAGCATAATATACATCTCACTTCATCTCACCCTTCCCTCCTAAATCTCGCACTATACCATTCATGGTTGGTTTGATTTGGTTTTATTCTTTATACCGGATGTTCATTTGATGGCTTGCTTGCATCGTATGTATGTACCGCATTTATTGTTATCAATCTATTTGGTGATTTGTTTTCCAGAATGCATACAATACTATTATGGATAAATATATACTCCATCGCATCTTCCTGATAATAGGGTTGCGTGTATTGTATCTCACCATGCAATACAATAAATATAATACAAGGAAACAAGGACAGTCAGCCGACAATGCATAGGTTACCTATATACCCCTCTCTCCAATACAGCTTGACCATGCATTAGCCGTTAAGGTTGATTTAATACGATATATCAGTATGCTAAGTTATAATCCTCTTCCTCATCATCATTTCGATACCTTGGAATGAACCATCATTCACCGGCAAGATAATACCTAGCGCAGCCATTACCAAAAGCGCCTTGGGAATCAGACTACTGTAGATAACAACAGCGAAATCATTAGTTCATCATAATGCCTTACTCTTCTTACTCGATATGCAATACTCAGCATTTTCTGCAATTGATAAAATCGGTAATGTATAGATAGGGAGCGGACAAAAGTGTATGAGTTTCATTACTGATATTACGAATACCGAACGAGTTAGGGAAGGGAATGAATGCATGGCTCGCACGGTGGAGGGGTGGAATAACTATGGAAGCTTGGATGGATGTAGCTGCTAATTGTGGAGTGAGTTGGATTGGATTGGATTTGATGCTGAAATTCTCGACGTCCTTTTACATCATGGATTACTCAATAGTACCTACCTAGCGGTCCTTTGCTTTCCTCTGCTAAAATTTCTTTCTCTCTCGTATCATGCATGCATAGATATGTGACAACGAAATGTCCCTTTTTCGATATCCTCGATACTGTCACTAATGACGTCTGCCTGGCAAGCACAAGGTTCTGCACGTGAATCTCTTCGGGACTTTTAGTTATTTGGACAAAGAAAAGAATTGAAGATTGTTTCCCTGAGACCAAGTCTTTTGAAATTTGAATATCCCATCTCATTATTCGCGGATTTTATATGCAAGGTCTACATGCGAATTATGCGGCGAGTGCTCTCATTTATTTCTATTTCGAATTTCTTTTTAAACTCCCGCTCATTAAAGAAATATCTACCTAAATTCTGATATCTGACGTGTGACGGAAAAAATAGCTAGGTCCTTTCATTGACTAAGAGTGCTGCAGTGGAATCTGGAGGTTGTAATGTTCGCGTGCATTGCATCGTACCATTCATTCTTTATGCCTGAGCACTAGCAGCCTCCGGTCATCCAACTTAAATTCCCATATCGCACCAGGGATCTAATCGAAATACCAATGTCGCGAGACCTTTTGGCAGGAAAATGTGGGATATCCTCGCTCATTAAATCACAACCTTTTCTCAAAAGAGTAGGTAGGTACTGCCGATGAAGTAAGTGGCAAAATTGATCGCGTTCTTGTTGAGCGAGGAGGCATCGTATACTTCGGGTGCTAATTATACGGTGGATGGAGGTTAGACGGGTCATTGATCTATTCCAATCGGGGTATGGTTGGGAAGGAAGGAAAGGGTGGGATGTGAGGTAAGGTTATATGAACGGGCTGATTTTCCTTTGAGAGGGAAAGACTTGTGATTTATTTTATGTATAGGTTGGAGAATTTATTCTTATTGAATTTGGGGAAGGTGAAGTGATGAATCTAAAATCCGGTTTTTGAATTGACATCTTTCTTCCATGTCCTCAAGTGTATCCTTGATTTCCTGTAATCTCCCACGAACCGGAAAGATATATGTATAAATGAATTTTGTATGAAGAAACCTCATGGGAATATAAAAAGGTGGAAGATACGAAGTTGGGGAATCTCGGGAGCTAAATATTTGACGAGCGGACAAAAGGGGTTGGACGTCAAGCGATTAAAGTAAACAATTAAATTTTGTAAGAAAACGAGTAGTAGAATCACTTCATATGGTAATTAGTTAGTCATCACACTTGTATCACCATAACCCAACCAGCGGGTTGTCAGTAGGTATCTATCTTCAATGTTATATAATAAGGCAATGCTCAAGGTATATATATTTATAAACTATCTGGTACTCTTGAGAGTGGTAAATGAATAACAGAAATCATCGGTTGATGTTAAAGAGGCCAAGGTACATTTCTTGCCTTGCCTAAGCTTGGTCTCCCAAACTTGCATAACGCTATTTCGATTAAGTCATGCCCTATCATCATTCCCCAATGATTCGCCGCACCCAAATGTATTGCAAGCTTACTCGTTTGGCATACCGGCAACCAAGTTGGCGTATGGACTGGTGCTGTAATCCAACAAGTTTTGAGATTGGTCCAAGTTGGCTAAAGCGGATTGTGTCGCACCAAGGAGACTTTGGTTACCAGTCTTATCCATACTGGACTCCCAAAACATGGCGCCTCCAAGTCCCTTCTCCATAATGTAATCAGACTTTGCTGTGACCGATTTGACAGTATCGTAAGAGATAAGTTCTCTGGTAGCATTGTCGTAACTGAAGGATCCAACGACTTCATGAGCATAGTGTTCGATGGCTCCAACCTTAGGAAGTGCCTTGTAATCCCAGATTCCAGCCTCCCATGATCCAGGACCGGTTCCATTGTATGTCTTTCCTAATCCGTCGGTGTTCAAGAATGACTTTCCGTAAAGTGGCATTCCCATAACTAACTTGGATGGAGTAACACCTGCTGCGAGGTAACCTGCAATGGCCGACTGTGTATCAAATTCAGTGGAAGTTGGGTTCTTCTTGCTTAGGTATAAGTTGGCATCATGTCCGGTAAAGTTGCTGAAAGCTCCGGAATATTCATAAGCCATCAAGAAGAACTTGTCAACATATTTGTTCATTTCGCCCAACTTGAGGATATTGTATTTGAGTGGTCCAGCGGAAGTTGCAGCGGTAATGAGGAAATGGTATCCCGAGGCATGAGCGGCAGAGTGTGCATCAAAACCTTCGCGAAGAGCTTTGACCAAAGACACAAAGTTGGTGGCTTCGACGGCGTTGGTGGGGTACTCCCAATCAATGTCAAGACCGTCAAATCCATGGTCTGTAACCAACTTCACGGCTGATCTAACGAACTCTGCTCGGGTTGCCTCTGTACTGGTGGCGTTAGGGAAAGTGGGAGAGTATGTCCAACCTCCAACACTGAGAAGAGTTTTCATTTGACGATTCTTCTTCTTGTGTAAGTAGAGTTGCTTAATACTGCCATACATGTTGGTACCGGTCGCGTTCAAGCTGTCGGTGGGATAACGTTTCTCGACATCGGCAAATGAGTCGGTCATGAAGCTGAATATGTTAGCCAGAACCCTGAAATATTTATCAATCAAATAAGAACCTGTACATACACTGTACCATTTGGTCGCAAGTTAGCAAAAGCGTAAATGACGTGAGTCAACTTAGAGGCAGGTAGCTCTTGGGCATGATGGTTTCGTGCGTAGATTGCCCTATAAAAAACAAATAATTAGACGCCTGTTTTGACCCAGAAAGAGAGGATACACATACCAGTTAACAAAGTAAACTGCGTTGTCATACGCGCTGGCAATGTTAACAGCAGCGGCTTCACCATATGATTGGGATTTGGCCTCTAAGGGAATAGATAAGGAGTGTGTGACGGCAGATAGACACGTCAAGGCCAGTACGGAGTACTGTTTGAATGAAGAAATCATTATTGTGGGTTCTTAAATTGAAAGAGTGTAAGAGGGTTGGTCAGTTTGGACTTTACTTAGTTACTTCTCTCGAGTAACTAATTACGGATGAAAGTGATAAACCTTTGTTAGACGTGCGAGCAGAGTCTTTAATACTCAAATCCCATGTAGAGGGCATGGATAGAACAAATATCATATAAGGTTTTAGTTGTTTATACTAATTTAAAAGAAGTTAAAATATTTGTTTAATTCAAAACCCGGTTCATCTTGCCAAGTGGCTAATGCCAGATTCGGAAATTACCATATATGCCATAAGGCAAACCTTTTGTGTCTAGTGATTGGAAACAATCTCACCACTCAAGTTTTGACTGAATGACGACGTTGAGGACCCAACATGTTTGAAGGTGATATGTCACGACATTCTTCGAAGGGAAATTGAAAAGGTTGTAATGGCAGCACAAGGTCAACCCTGGAAATGATCATTAGATATCCGAATGAGGCTTTCATGAAAGTAGCTAGGCATACCAAATTCGGGAAGTTGGATAGGGGGATGATGGATGTTCTACATAGGTATTAAGGTTGCATACCGGTAGATCTGTAAATTATCTCCTGGATATCCATCAACTTCATGACAATGAAATCTGGATTCTGCCTTCTCATTCCTAAAGTCTGGTACACAGAAGACAATTTACAGAAACAGGGATTATTTTAAAGTTGATTTATGTGGAGATGTAAAGGGGAATATACCGGTACTCAAGATGATCAACTTAAAATGGTCAATGCTCATCATGCATCGACAATACCAACTAGACCATGGCACATGGGTCAATGGCATGCATGATACTATGTATAGGACTCAGCCCCTTTATGAATTTATACTTTTATTTCGCTTCCGAATTCTAATTGATTATTCATTAACTGAATGACGAATCACGTATTTATTCTATTTATTCTTAAAAATAACATTTTCATCTGCATAATTAGGAATTTAGGATAATAGGATTACATTACCCGTAGTACTGTACTAACAAGGTTCTCGATTAAGATTCTGAAGAATATGGGGTGTAGAACTTTCGAACCATAACCATAACCATACCTATAAGTACAAGGGAACAAGGTGATGGTAGCCTTTTAATTTGTCCACTTGGAGTTTTTAATGCCTCGCCCAACTGTTAACCATTAACCATTGACCATTGACCATTGACCATTGACCATTGACCATTGACCATTGACCGTTGACCATTAACTTTTAACTGTTAACTGTTAAGGTTCTCGGGTGTCAATGCAGATTATCGGATTTTTGGGGTTTGGGTTAGAACTTAGAACTTGGGAACCTGAGAACCTGAGAATTTGAGAACTTAGATATTGAAACATAAAACATACAACCAGGAACCAGGAACCAGGGACGATGCCGTGTAGCATAGATCCTTTCGCATTTCTCCACTTCACTTGGGGTTTTATGATTAAGATACTCGAATCTCGAAACCCCATAGGCTTGGAGCCTCGGGATCACGGGGTGGACTACTAAGGGCTTAAAATTACGTCGAATCACATTATTAAACCCTAAATCTGACTCTTAGTCTCAAGGCCAAGATGTTTCAAAAGAAGAAAAGCATGAAAACTCTAAATTCCTAAACACGTGTCAAGGCTGAAGGGCTCAAGCCATAATCGTCAGAAGTTAACTTAGTAATTCTTGGCCTCACTTTATCGTGATTCGAAAAAGTGGCACTTGTGTTTTGGTCCATGACGACTGCTGAGGACAACTTCATGGGGATACCTGAGCGATCAGCTTCACTAAATTTCGATTCGCTTTCATCATCGAGATGTGAACCACACTGGCAGTCTGGCAGTTCAGCATGAGGGATTTTTCAGTCCATTTGCCACTCGGAATTCTTCTAGAATGTCCAAAATTCAATCCACTTGGGGGGTATATTAAGTTTAATTGGAAGTCGTATTTCTAAGGTATTAATATCAATGACGGACAGACCCCCTGAAAGGCTGAGTGAGGAAACTATCAGCCTATTGTGATTCGTGAGATGCTCCTAGAAAGCATAAATTTATATTTAGTTGTATTACCTCCGAACGAATTGGAATTCATTCCTGTCAATTTGGGGAGAAAAGTTCATTCACTCTCGCGTTGATGTATGCTCAATGAATCATCGCGAGAGACTTGCGGGGTAAGTGAAGAATTGATCACAGGCTAGGAGATAGCTGAGATAGCTGAGATCGCGTAGTAAGGCACATAAAAAAATCGATACAACCATCATCCCCTGAGAGGATGTGTATGTAGACCAGTTTTTGGTCAGGGTAGCCCCAGAAAAATAGCATTGACTGATAAAGACTCCAAGGATTGAGCACGATGAATAGTGCAATGAATTTAGAGGTCAGGGCTCGTACATTGATTGTTAACTGTACAAGATGTCACTGAGGGTAAGATAAAAGGTAACGATATCCATTTGCATCATGTTCAATATGACAACCCTCTTGCAGTCATTAAGCGTTGAAATGGCAAGAAAAATTCTTGTGACAGCGAAAATCCCTCTGCAAGGTCAAGAGAGGCCAAACGAAGGAAGCTTTTATTCTTCAGGTTGAAACTATTGTCTTTCCGGATAAGACTGATAAATCATTCTCAATCATCACTCCATGAAAATATATCACATATAGAGTGGAGAGTGGAGAGTCAGAGGCAGAAGACCAGATTATGCAGTAGAGACATTATACCAAACAGAACCAGCCAGTTATAACATCACCCATAGTTGGCAGAAGGACTTCGAAGTATCAAATGGTTTTGGAGAGGTGCACCAATGCCAGAGAGTTACGGACAATATCAAAAAAATCCAAGTGGTCTAGACTTCTCGTCAGCTGAAGACCACTTGTGAGTCTTTAATAATCCCGTAACATTCCCAGCAAAAATGAGATTTGACAACCATTCTGAGAAATAAATCTGACAACCCTTTTTCGACTTCTTCAGGCATAACGGAAATCCTAGCCACAATAGCTGGTCATAGTGTTACATAGACGTAATCTGTGAGAACCTTGAATACAAAAATCGACATTCTGTATGAAAACTATTAACCCAGAATCATATCCATATCAAAGCAGGTTGTTAGCCAAAAAGTGATCAATTGTCACGTAGCGTTGATGACACATCGTCTGTTAAACATTGGGAAAAGACCTTAGACCAAGACGCAGGAGATATACCATACATAGACAGAGCTTGGATTGCGATTGCCGATGGCAAGGGAACTACCCATGATAAATCTCCGTTTTAGATTGGGGAAAATAAACTTCTGTGCTCTGTCGTCAATCTCGCACATCAAATATTCATGGATGGCAGGTATTTCGAAGGTAGAAACCGTGAATATCAAAATATCATACTGGGAGAACCCGGTTGGTCATACTCCGGGCAAGGCGATCTTCATCCTTGACCCCGAAGGCATCGAGGAAGATGATGGGGTACTTCTAAATGTTGTCCTAGATGGATTCTAATGGACGAACTGTCTGCCGTCCTTGGATGCGATAACGATATGAGAAATCGGGAAGGCAGAATTCGACCGGCCAGTCGACTTTGGAGCTCATAGATCTCATGTGAAATCCTAAAAGGTAGTATACTGAGACCTGTATTGACCCCGAAGTTAATCTGTACCAAATCCCACCTCATCCATTTCCCAGTGAAGCGGCAGGTTCATCATAGTTCGATACATTGTCTCCAGGTGGAAATAGATGGCAAAATAATTCTTATTCTCCGGTGGGTATCATGTGCTATTCTTCCTTGCCAAATTTCGCTTTCCCCGCTATCCTAGCCAATATCCTCCGGACAACCACTACAATTCGCAATCTAACAGCCCTGACATCCCATTTTTCAGCCTCATCCGCAGCAACGAATCTTCTCACTAGAAGATTGAAGATACTTCCAAATGCCAAGGCCATTACCGTACTGGTAAGAATAATGACATTGTAAGGCATGCTGAAATCAGGTGTTGGAAGTGGAAGTAAAAGACTAGTGGTCCGGATGCTAACATTTCCAATTGTAATAACGGCCGGGGCGACATCAAATCCACGATTCGCATCAGGAGGGTACTCTGTATACCGAAGAATGGCCTTTTCGAAATCATATGTTAAAATGACTGTAGAATTCGCCGGAATATGCATGCGCATTTCCAATTGAGTCCCCCTCTTCCGATCCAAAGCTGGACGATAAAACATTTCTTGTATGACATCTTCATCCAAGCCATTAGTCTTAGCCTTTAGAGTATGAAGATAAACTTTCATGAACCAAGGGAGAGATTCCATATATACGAAATCAACTGCATCTGTTGGTGAAGGGTTCGTGAGGATAGCCTGCACACCACCTCTTTCCTGCCCATATCCAATGAATGAGCGCTCTGCATATAGGAGGGGTTGCTCCAATGGTGCCTTTTCGTGAATATCTTGTCGAGGTAACATCATCTCGAAATCAATGTCTGGCTGTAATCGAAAACATCGGTTGTATCCAGAAGAATCTTTGTGCTCGACGGCTCCACCGGAAATAAAAATATCGCGGGAGTGAGGAACATTTATACAAACAGAATCCTCAACATCATCAACCAGTGAGCAAGATCCTTTCAATGAATGACCGAAGATCTGCGACAAACTCCAATCCTCCTCTTCCGCTGCATTGTCAAGAGGGAAACAGGTGTCTTCAGCATGATATGATTTGGAAGTATCGCATTTTAAATCTTCAAATGGTACAGGCCGTGGAATTGGATTGTCTGGATAATAATTAGCACCATAATCATACCAAGTCCCAATTCACAAACCTCTGGGTCGTTTGGATCTTTGAATATCCAAAACCATATCAATAGTTTGTGTGATCTGAAGCTGGCATTCATTCGAATCACTTGCGCATATAGGTTGAACATCAATTGACATGCTCTGCCACGACGCATCGAATAATTTATGTCCATCGAGTAAGCTCGAAATCCCAGCTTTTCCTTTACAGGGCAAGAGTTTCAAGAATGGTGTCAAATTTTCTGTACATACAACTTCTCGTGGCAGGGTTCCATGAAGTAAGTGTAGATTTGACAATGTAGAGTTTGAGTGGTCGCCAACTGGTTGGAATGATAATACTGGTCTCGTTGTTCTTGTGGAATCGATAAAGTTAAGAGAGGCGCAGAATAGGCCAGACAATGCATTGGTCAATGTCAACCAGCGACCATCAGCCCTAACAAGGTGTTAGTTCAATTTCTTCATCGGGGGTATGAATCGTACTCTTCGTCGGTGCCAGCTTCAACCCAAGCCCAAAGTTCAACACCTGTCCCGCCTTCCTTCGTACCTCCCCATGGCCTTGCCCCCCAATTCTCAGCATCCCATCTACCTAGGCTAAACCTCAAATGTAATTCTCTAGTGTTCGCATGCTGAAGAATTTGCCCTAATGACCTTGGAAAATAGCGGAAATTCTGCTGTTCGAATGATTTGAGACTTGTGTTGCCCTGGAAATTAAAGGAAGCGAGTAAAGATGAAGGATGAAGGGGTCGCAGAAGAAGTTGCTCATGGTAATCTGAAGATGCGATCACTTCTGTAGATAATAGACACAATAGAAGGGACAAAATGTAGTATATTTGAGACATGGCATTCAGCGCCATATTGTCAAGAAGCTCCTCATTGAATTGCGAGCATTGATCGGTTACCTTGAAATCTGGGGAAGCAATCAGTTGGATGGGTGGCTAGCGCGCAGCCTTGTCGCGGCTCTTTCCGCTTGCCGCGCCGCGCCTTGCCTTGTCTCTAGCTTTTTCTATCAATACAATGACAAAACCACAACAACTCTCGTTATACACTTCAAAATATGGCAGCAGAACAGAGAAAGCTCCTTGGTAAGTCATTCTTCTGATTGCAATGTTTTAAATGTTTGCGCTTCATTTGATACAGCCGCAATTCTGTTAAGCACGTCAAAAGTTCATCATTTACTAACATAAATTTCCCAACAGAGCAGCTTATGGGCGCTGGAGCATCCTCGCGCGCAGCTCAACTTTCAATCACAGATCCAAAGATTTGCCGTTCTTTCCTCGTCGGTACTTGTCCTCACGATCTCTTCACAAATACAAAGCAAGACTTAGGGCCGTGTCCAAAAATCCATGCGGAACCTTTAAAGACAGAATATGAGACGGCTGCCCCTCCACAAAAACAGAAATGGGGATTCGAATACGATTACATGCGCGACTTGCAGAAGTATATTGATGAATGCAATAGGAGGATAGATGTCGCACAGCGAAGACTGGAAAAGACACCCGACGAAATTCGACAAACTAACGCCCTTCTCAAACAAATATCTGATCTATCAAAGTCAATTGAGACGGGGTTGTTAGAGATTCAGATTCTAGGAGAGCAAGCAGAGGTCTCACGCGCTTATGAGGAATTCTTTCGGATCAGACAAGCTATGCAGACGAAAGTGGAAAAGGAAAAAGAGTTGAAGGCACTATCAGATACGAGCGGACCTTCAGGTCATCAGAAGTTACAAGTTTGTGATGTCTGCGGAGCTTATTTAAGTCGACTGGATAATGATCGAAGATTGGCGGACCACTTTTATGGAAAAATGCACTTGGGTTACGCACAAATGAGGAAGACATATGATGCATTTCCGAAGGAGATGAAAAGATCAAGACCTCCTATGTCAGACGAGATCGATCATAACTCGGCACCAAGAGGATATGATGGAGGATATGGTGACGGTGGATATGGCGGTAGAGGGGGTGGTTATGGAGGACGTGGTGGAGGAAGAGGTGGCTTTAGAGGTAGGGGAAGAGGATTTAGAGGTGGGTGGTAATGAGAGGAATATCGAGGCGTTCACTGGCTTATCCTCACGGCGTTTTGGGTCGGCAAATATACAATGTACAATCATGTATCAATGGGGTTATTACTTTCCGGAATTATTCTACCTTACGAGTCGATCCGACTAGATGTTGGCTACATTGATGCGCGCATTGAATTTTTTTTCTTCACGGAAATTCAAATGAAGCTTATGATTCGATTTGAGTAAATGGCATCTCGACGAGTTTATGTGAGGATATCGCCACCATAGCTTGTTTGTTATGCAACAGATGGGTTGAAATATGATGGGTTTTGCCAGTGCAAATTATTTATGGGATTCTACCACCACCTACATCATCAACTATGTTCTGGACCTGATTTTCAGCCCAAATTGTTCCCTTTTTCGCAGGTGTCTGGACTTTCGAGGTTTTTTGTATGGCTTGATTCTTGATTCGTCACTACCGCCACAGGATGCTAGGATATCGATGAGCTGATGAGTCGTGATATGATCACTCCCTTGAATCCCCATGGCAAAACCGGATTTCAACAATTCGATCACAAGCCAAACAGGACATGACAATCTACGTCATACAACTATTTACCCAATATGAATTCATGAATTATATCTCTGCTCATCAATTCATAGTTTGGATATTTTCGCCATTTTTAAACAGGACTGAATATCTATCTTGTCGACACAAATAATACAGTACTCTTAATTACGAAAGGCGAAGCTCAAACTCCTCAAATAGTTACGATATTCAATTAATTTAATATCATGAACTCCTTGAAGAATGCGACAGGCATTTCTGCCCCCGAACACACCGATGAACAAAAGAAACAGTTTTACGATAACCTCTCTGATGACCAAAAGCAAAAGCAAACATATACAGACTGGGTAAAAGAAGCATACAACGAACAATACGAAAAGTGGATGCCATGGATTGAAGATCAGTATCTGAAATGGTTCGGAAAAGGAGATAACAAAGCATCATATGCGACCAAAGGTTCGTCAAACTAGACGTTAACTTTCGCAACCCCCTCAAACTAACCTATATATCACTTCGGTAGATGCCCTCAGCAAAACCAAAGTCACAGGTATCTCAAAAATCGATCAAATACAAGACGACGTCCATAATCTCGTCGGTAATCAATTGGGAGAAAATGGTCTCCTAGCTCCAATTGGAAATCTAGCGGGCGAAGAAGGTATCAATCGAATGGAGCGTAATGGAAAAGATGATGATGGTTCTTATGGTGGTCCTACATCTACTTTCACAAATCCAATTGTTCAGAATGCGAAAGCTAGAGGTCAAGGTGTTGTAGGTGGCGCGAAGCGAGCGGGGGAAGGTCTGGCTGCTGGTGTGATGGGTGCAGGTGATTATGTTGGGGGTATGTTTGGTGCTAAACAGAGGGAGAAGGATGGGGAAATTGATGAACGGAATCGGAAGTGAGAGTGAGCTTGCCTGCCTGCCTGCCTTTGACCAGTTCGGCTATTGGTATTGGTATTGGTATTGGTCACTTCATCTCATATTCATTAGGTACGATTGATTGAAGGAAACATGGGATTTTGGAATTCGATTGAAGAATTTGGGAACTGCTTGGATGTTTATGCATTTACTTATTAACTTGATATCATTTTTTAAGTTTATTACTCTTCTACTTCTTCTACTTCTTCATATTATATTTCCTGAAAATTAAACGCAATCAGGTCTCGTAGAAGGCACAAGCGCTAAATTACTAGGATTGTTCTGCGTGCACCCTTCGATTCCACCAAGACCATAATCATCTATCGCAGCTTTAAATGTAGCACCGCAATTCGCATCACTATATATGTATTAGTAAGGTATCATTCGGTAAGTAGGTAAGTAGCCGTGAAATGAAAATAGGGGGAAAGTATATGGCAGGATGGAAGGATGGATGGAATTGGAATATCATACTTCACTCCCCCAGACGCATTGTGGAAATATGAACATATATCATGGTTCCAACAGTCTTGTGTACTGCGAGTTCTTCTCGTTAGTATTCTGATCCTTTCTAATCCGATAGATTTCCCATTGGAGAATTTCCGGAGTTGGATGCGACTTACTAGTAATTCCCCAGTGCTCCTCCAGAACATCCCGGTCCACATCTTCCATTGCAGCTATATCTATTGGAATCAATTCATCAGTATACATACAAACATACACACCCACATACACATAGATATACATAGATATCAAACAGCACATAAACACTCTAGGTATAGACTCACTCTCCACCATTAACCCCATTTCTCCCAAAATTACTCCCCACAGTCCCCGTCCATGAACATGTCTTCCCAGCCGCATTCTTCCACCTCGCTGTAGCTGTAGATCCAACGGTAAGACAGCTTATATCTGCTTGGGCCATAGTGGTGAATGCTAGAGTTAGAAGAGCAGTGGTTGAGATATGCATAATGAAATTGATTGAATTGGATTGGTTGGATCTAGTTTAGATGATGCTGATTGTATGTATGATCATTTAATATAATATATAATGTCTCAGAGTGGTGATATGATCAATACAGTTGGTGCTGCTCCGCTCCGGATTTCGCTTCTACTTTATGTATTAATTAGTAAGTATTACTGGAAACATTCTTCAACTTATGTACCGGTACTCGAATTGTCATTTGCATTTGCATTTACTAGGTACCTAATGGAAGTTGTAACCTTAAACATTTTGACGTCCTTGAAGATACTGTAAATTTAATAGATCTTCTCTACTATATCTGGAAGATTGACCGAATGGATGGACATTGGACCGCCATTTTAAATCTATTGCATACATACATTTCCCGTAAGCTCCTGTTCAAAATTTCTTGAATGAAAAAAAGAAAACTCTAACACGATTGGCAAAAAGAGAAAAGGAACATTGGCTGGGCTTCCCTGAATCTCCGGGGCGAGTCATGACTAGTCACTACCTAGTCATTTAAAGCCTTAAGAATATCAAATTTGACGTTATTTGTTTCATGCTTAAGGCTATATTGTGGGGTGCTTTCCCCTGAAAATACCTTGGCGAGTTCTAATTCGAGAGTAAGGGGATGATTATTATATATAAATATCACCGTCTAAACTCACTTAAAGTTACAAACTTACACGTACCAGGTATAAAACTTAATAAATTGGAGAGAAATATAACACTAGGTATCTAACTTTAATTTCTAAGGGGAGGAAGACCTTAGCGTTTTACCGTTTCACGACCATATTAGATGCTCCCTTTCAAACTTGCTGGTATAATGAATGGAGATGATGATACATAGATGACTGGTAGGTAGTGGGGGGGGTACTCTCCGTATGTAATCCAATAAGTTCTTCGGGGGATTGGGGATGGTTAAGGTTACTGTTATTAGATAGATTCCATTGGGTTGGATTGGTATCGAATTTGTATCGCCATACTCTTATCTATCTCTCCATCTATCCATTGCCAACTTTTCTTTTCCATTTCCTTCCTCATCGTAAACCCACCACCGGTATGTATTGCAATTGCAGACTGTGGTGCAACTGCACCAACATATTAGTTGGGGACGTCATATCATAGAAAGCGAGCAAGCATATTCCTGGATACTAGGTAAATGGAAATATCTGATTAACACTCCACTCAAGAGTCTCCAGTGTGGCAATGGCGGCGTGGCGGCGTGGGAACCTGCAAAATCACTCTGTATTGAGAATCCGATACTGATATGTATGTATACATTACTAAAAACCCCCATAAACGGGTAATATCAACGGAACGCCAATAGTAATCAATTGCTACCCACTTAGTTCCCCTGAGGCATTCTCTTAATCCTTATTAATTAACTTCCTTCAAGCGTTCCGTATTCCCTTCTCTCTCTCTCTCTTTCAACCTCTTCTCAACCCCCTCCCTAATAATCTGTCGCCCAACCAATCTTCCCACATTCTCTCCCACAGTCCATGACAATCCCACCGAACTACCCATTGCACCCTCCGCTCCATTCGTCGTCCAGATATTCTTGCCTAGTCGAAAATCTCCCTTGATATTCTTGGGTAGTAGAGCTTGCATTATTGGATAGGCATGGGGGATTTCGTGTTGTGTCCAATTTTTAAGATGCTCATCGTCAATTTCATCGTCATTCTCGATTCCTAAAGCGGCATAGAAGGAAAGCTTGGTGATTGCTGAGGATGAAAGAAGTCGGTAGAGGTACATTTTTGATCCATCATTGATGGTGATGAGTCGTATGAGTGATAGTTCGATGATGGAATTATATGTTGGGTTCGAGGGATGGTTGGGGTCGATGATGGGGAGCAGTTGAGCAGGTAATGGATTAGATGGATCACCCCCAAGAAAGGAAGATGATATGAATGATGGAATCAAAAAGAACGTAACGTATACCGGTTGATATTTGGTATCATGAGTAATATCACGACTAGTGAATTGCTTTTGATGTTCCATCTCACCGACACCTACAAGTTCCGAGTAATTAGATGGTGCAGCGATGATTATCTTGTCCATGATTTCGACACTAGGCCTAGTGTGCGGTCCTTCATCATCAAGCATATTCTGCCATTGTACAATCCAGTTCTCATATCCTTCCGTTACCTCTTCCCAACGTACTTTGGTCACTTTTGATGAATGGAGAAGTCTGGCGCCGCTATCCTTCAGGCCTTTATCCATCATCATTTGATATATTCCACGGTTTCCGGGCTTGGGGGATCCCATCTCCTCTCGTTCAAGTGCAATGCTAAGTGCCAAATCACTCAGCTCCTCAATTGTTTGTCCAGTATGTCGTCTTACTTGAGGTGCTAATATTTCTCGTATGTACTTGTCTCCAATTCCATTCTTCTCTAGCCTTTCCATGGCAGAGATACTAAATGGTATGAATGTATATTGGTTGGACATGATTCGGATCATTTCTTCAACAGATTCTATCGAAGAGTTTGTGTCGGACATGGTGTGTAGAAATGAATTGAAAAATTTCATGGTGCCAATGGGAATTTTAGGCGCGAGCCAAATGGAAGTGTGGTATTTCATGAAGAGATAGACGAAGTGGCCCCATGGTGTGGTAGAATAAGGTCGATAAGTGTTGATTACGATACGAGTTGAATCGAAACTGCAGATGTTAGTAAGTTGTTCGGTCCATTATATGGAAGGGTTGGGAAAACAAAAATATCAAGGAGCAAGAAGGAAAAATCATACAAAGCAACCTTTCCCATTCCTAATTCCTCGCTCTCAGTGACAAAAGTCTCTTGCTTTTTTTCGTCCATTACCCCGCTAATAGTCTCCAAAAGGTTTCCATCCAATGCCCCACCAGCTACATCTTCGACCTCAATTCCCATGTCAGTGAAACTTCCACTCTCAACAACCATCCTTCCACCAATCCCACCCTTCTCCTCATAAATAATTATCTCAACCTGAACATCCACATTATGCTCTGCGAGTTCTGCAGCATGTAAAAGAACCTCATTCCTCACACCTCGAGCGGCTGCAATTCCTGCAGGTCCTGCACCAATCACTCCGACTTTGAAATTCACAACCTGGATCTCTGGTTCTGGTTGTTCATTGACGCCAGTGTAAATCAATAACGCAAAGATGAAAATCATCAACGTCATCAATAATGCCCCAATGATTGTGTTACATATTCTCAAGAATGACTTGGCCCTTCTGTCTGATGTATCTCTCAGACCCAACTGAGGGTATGGAATGAGAGGTGATGATTCAGAGTATGATGGAGGATTCTCTGGGTATTTTGGATATGGCGGAGGTGGAGCCTTGTAGGTTTTGACTGTCATGATTTGTTTTCGATATGATCACGAGTAGTTGTTGTAAGGTTACCTCAAACCTCAAATAAAGTTGAGATGAAATTTCAAAGTCGTGCGTATCATCTAGGATGCGCTTAAAGTTCTTGAAGATAGATATTGACTCCAATTTTCGATCTAAGACTGAATTGAAATGAATTTTGAATGAAAGGGATGTAATGAAGTGAAGTGAAGTGTGAGACGTGGTGTGGGGTGTGCGACGTTTGATTATTGCGCCCCTCGCGGTTGGTCTCGTGTATGCGGCCGCTTGCATATAAACCTGGTGTGAGGATACGAGTTTACGCGGACAAATGGGATTGGACGAAATTCATTGTTACCTGGACATATGCAAAGGGTAAGATAAGGTAATTCTCGTCTTGATCGTTCATCTGAGATGGCGGTTCATTTGGTCTGAAATCTTGTACAGTCCTATCTGAGCTGGATAGGTTATTCATCGTGACTTCCAGTTTTAAGAGATCCCAATATCGATCGATATGAAAGTATCTAGGTAGGTAGGTAAGGGTATTTCGAAACTCATATCCATCTTTAACAGCATACATGCTCACTCCATAGGCATCGCTAACATGTATGTCATCCTATCAGGAGTCCTGCCCTAAATCCTTTCTACCAAGGTCCCATCCGCGGCCAAAAAATCCTCAACACGATGATACCAAATAAGAGGACATAAAACAAAAACACCAGTAAGATGACCAATACCGACATACAAGTAGCAGTACGAATTCGAGACTCATCTTCAGGCTGCGAGACAGGGCTACGGTAAGGACGAGGCTCGGTAGGAAGATTAAGTCCTAAGAGTGGACTTCTTTCTGTGTAAGAAGGTGGTCGGGAGGTGTATGGTGGAGGGGGATCATTGTTGTTCATTTTGACTTTCTTTTCAACTTGGATTTGAAATTTTGAATTGAAGGAAGGGGAATGGTTGCTAGTTTTTTCAGCTTTTTGTTCATTATTTATCTTCATGATTGTTTACCGCGCCGCTGTCGCCTCACTCGTATTCGCTTGAATGATTGGTTGCGCGTCAGATCTGATTTTCAATCGTAAAGCGGGGACTAGCATAGGTAGGTATTGAGGGCTAGTTTCGCGTAATGATTAATCTTAAAATTGGAAACAAAATAAATAAATAGCCGTCTATTTATCCAGATTGCTATCACTTCATTGCTTTTTTGATTTTTCTCATAATGATCTCTTTGCTTCGTTTCTAATTTCTCAAACCCGCCAAACCCTTTCCACCATTAATTGGTAAAATAGGAAGCCAACTAGTTTGAAGCACCTTTTGATTTATAATCTCCTCCTTATACTCCTCCATCTCCTCCACATCCCAATTGACCCCAACCATTCCCCCTTTCAAATAGTCCGCTCTCTCCTGTGTCAAATAAAGCGCCAACATACCCGTCAATTCCACATGATCAAGTGCATATGGTTTAAAGGCATCCGAAACCATCTCTGTCATTGCAATTCCAGGCATCGTGGTAAAAACTCGGAGAGTCGGGTATTCGAGCGCTACGTGTTCGCTTAAACGTTGTTCGCCAAGTTTAGAAATGTTGTAGGCAGAGCCGCCTGAGCTGGTGAAAGCGGCGCGTCCAGAGGAGACGTTGATTATGGTACCGGTTGGTTCCTTGGGGTTGGGATGGGATTTGATGTAATGATGGGTCATTTGATAAAGACCTTTGAGATTTATCTCCTGGATTTTATTGAAAATTAGTTTTTCACTTCCATTTTCACCATCTGTGATTTCTTTGCAAGAAAACTAACCAATCCTTTCCACCAAACACTAGGCTCTCCTTCTCCAATCGACCCAGAATCATCCAAGTAGCCTGCATTATTCAATAGAACATCCGCAGGTCTCCCAAATTCCCGTTGCACCACCTTGTAAAGATTCTTCACATCCTCTTCATTTACAATATCAACCTTTACACTAAGAAACTTAGTGTCCGGGCTAATAGGTTGAAGTTTCTCAATGAGGGAATCAATAACTCCAACTCGACGAGCTGCAAGCACGATACCAGATGCATGAGCTTCAGCCCAAACTTTAGCAGCAGCCTGATTTGTTGTTAGATTGGGTAAAAAGCCCTCCTAGAGTATTCTAGGAAAATACTTACAGCTCCAATACCAGAGCTCCCTCCGGTGATGATAATGATCTTTCCAGATTGATTGTTTACTGGGTTTTTGGGATCAATAGCCCAATAAGGATCTCGATGAATCGATTTTGTAATGGAGAATGGGGTAGTATAGGCATGGGGATCTATATTTTGTGACATTTTCGTTTTTTGGTGCAATTTTCAATCGAGGATAATAATTGAGTGGACCCGGGATTTATTTCCGTGTGAGAGTTGAAGTTTTATATATAATTGATTTATTTACTTTGAATGTAATGTGAGCCCTTGGGGTGAGGACAAGTTTTGATTCTTTGTATCAGAGTTGTATATGATGCAATTGAACTTGAATTGGATATGGAAGGGAATGTTGATAAAACTGGGGAGTCCTCGGTATTATTTATATACAACACCACCAAGGTACCTACCTAGAGTATTATTAATTCATTGCCGAATCCCGATACCGCATACACTCAAATTTGTAAGTTTTTAATGGGATTTCTAATGACCCATTTCATCATTGGGATCTTCATATGTGTTATTTGGGGATAAAGGTTATTATTAAGCTTACGTGTAGTTCTTCTAGTTATGAATCCTGGATTATTACCAGTATTGCTTCGATAATCCGGAAGACGAATTCATCTGATGTGAGACAGCCCGGTAACTTTCAGGGCTGTATCGTTAACTATACTCTGTAATGGAGTGATTTTGATATTTCTAATTGAATTTTTCGGAAGGAAAGAAGGGTTAATGCCTTCTGCAAGTACGGGTCGTATCACTATATTTACAGGGATCTCCAGGCTCTTGTAACCTATAAGTTACAGGGTCTACAGGCATGTCTCACTTCAAATGATTGAGTCCACCAGTAGTCCTCCGTATAGAAATCATGGGAGAGAACCTCATACCGCCCCAAAAGCCCCGGCTTTTGATTTTTGCCATCTAGATGTGTCTATGCGGGCATCTGGCTCCGTACGGTGTTCTCATACAACCTGTGATATCATCTAACCCCTCTTCCCTTCCGAGGAACTCATCTCCGAATTCTTATCAAGCATTTATGAAAAAACATTGTACTCGAAATTGATTACTCATCCTTGGTAGAGTTAAGGATGTATGCAATATCATAATCTAGATTATTATGGAAGGAAAATAAATAGTGGAGGTGAGCTCAAATCTTGTTGGCAGAGATCCACAATTTGAGGATGGGACGTGAGGTGTCAACTGGTACAAGATGACAAGATGTCCGCAATCGAAATATGTAAGATTACAGTAGTAAAATTGATAATCAACATTCTTATAACAATGCCTAAACAATAATGATTGGCTATACCAATGACTTTAATTGATCTAGTCCCAATCAACTTTCGGAAATAAAAAGGAGATTGTTTTCATTGTACCCCGTAATTGGCGGCAAGCTTAGGTATGAAAAAAGGGGGTCGTTTCCAAATTCGTTAAAATAACATTTCATTTAGTGCTCGGGAGGTACAGTACTATATTAAACTTGTGCCCCACATTATAGAATTTTCTAGCTATGTTGTCATACGCGTCACATGGGATCATGAAGGTGAAATCGTAGATATACAATCTGATAAAAGAACTATACTAAAGAGGAAAGGATCCTCTTGGAAAGAACACTATCTAATATAGAGGTGATCATGTGACCATGGTGGTCACATGATCGATCACGTGACTGTCATTTACTAGGCAGGGGCCTTGGCGTGACAATAAAAATAAGATTTATATAATCTTATAATGAAAATCTTTAATATAATAAAAGGAATTTCTTTTAAAATGTGTTTATTATATTAAATTATAACTATAAACAGAGTGAGTTTTGGTGTAAAAAGGCCTTTCGCTTAATATAAGTTGTGGGGTACGCCTTCATCACCACCTTCACATCGTACGGCATTTGTTATGTCTCTCGCTGGGTGAACATTCTGGTGCCTCCTTGCGCTTTCTAGGGTTGGTGCGTGGAGGTGTGGCTGGGTAATCCTGTCTGCTAGTAGGAGTAACCAGTGGATCAATCTGATAATCACCGGAATCTTTCGCGTTTTCCTCAGCCAGCAGCTGAAGTCGGCACGCATCGTCATCATCCAAGGAAAAGTTTGGAGTTGAAGGTCCCCTATCATCATGATTATTGTCATTAGCATTAAGGAGAGACTCGTCGACATCTGAAAGTGGTTCTTCTTCACCGGCGATGAGTTCTTCATCACCTGCGATGAGTTCTTTATCACCTGCGATGAGTTCTTCATCACCTGCGATGAGTTCTTCATCACCTGCGATGAGTTCTTTATCACCTGCGATGAGTTCTTCATCACCTGCGATGAGTTCTTCATCACCTGCAATGAGTTCTTCATCACCTGCGATAAGTTCTTCTTCACCTGCAATGAGCTCTTCTTTACCATCGATGAGTTCCTCTTCGATGGGTTCTTTATCTTCGACGGGTTCTTCTGATGGCTCCATAGGTTTTCTTGCCAGCACAGCCTTCCGATCTAAAAATTTATTAATGATTAATTCATCCAGGTACATGTAGTAATTTTAACGTACCAAAGTAACTTGCTTCAAGTGTGTCCAAATCCACACCCAATTCTCGGAAACGAAGCAGACACTTTCGCACCCACATCCAGGCCTCACCCAGTCGATTCTGCCCCAACCACATGTGGACCGGCGTGTCCAGGGTCTTGGCTTTGGTGAGTCCTGATGCCCACACATAATCGGCTCTGGCCTCCACCATGAGCTTGTCTATACTGAACAATCTATCCCTGTCATCCTTGTATGGTAGTATCTTGAACAACAAGACCGATCGCATTGTATTGTCCCGAATCTTTTCCCATTCGTCCATGTCCACAACAACCTTGTTGCCTTTAGCCTTGGCGGATGAACCATCGGTACACGCGCGGATGACTTCGAAGGTTGTACGATCACCCGCTAGCCACGCCTTTCCAGCCTGGAAATAACTAAGATACAGAGTTAGTATTATCACAAAAATATTATTGGGGTGGGTACTAACGCCTCGCCTGTGTGCCACGTCCTTCCTTGTGGGTCCTTGAACGGCTTTTTATTGAAGTTGGAAAGGAAACCGTATGCGCCTGTCGATTCGTGGAACAAGCATGAGTCTCGTGGGATGAATCCGCGGTTCTCTTTTGCGACGGCCATTGTGACCGAATCCTCCAGGGGTGGGTTTACAGCCCTTTCGACTTGTTTCCTAGGTCCTACCATAGTTGCGATTGGCCAGGTGATGTATGGGTAGTGATATGGAATTAGATCGACGTAAAGAAGTTGTGAGGAGTTAGAAGAGTTTGAGAAGAAGAAGAGGTTCTTTTGATTCTGAAAAGACGCTAGGCTCGCTAAAGATGGGCCGGGTTTGGTTCCGAAGGGAGTTGAAATTCACTTTCAACAAATGTGATTGCCGTTTCAAATCAAGTATGATAGTAGATGATAAGAATTCTTCATCCTCAACTTCAGGTTTACTCCAGCTTGAAGAAATGGCTCGAGATTGACTCAAGTCAAAGGTATGGGAAGATCGGAGTTAGAAGTTATTTTTTTACATAGACCGAGCCGAACTAATCTCCAGATCGACTAACCAAAGGCTTTGATATTCACTCTCCACTAGCGCCATTTTGGGAGATATACCCCCTCTTCCCGTCTTCTGAATCCTGAAAATTTCGAATCTCCTACATAAATCAGGTCTTTTCAAAAAAATTTCAACTCGACTCGAGACAAAGATTCCTTTCAAAATTCTACCTTAACATTTCACTTTAACCTTTGCCATTTCCACATCCTCTTCCTCACCATTTCCATACCCTCTTCCTTACTATTTCCACGACTCAAGTCGAGGAGAAACATTTTAATTCTTCTTCATTACCATTTCCACGACTTCAGTCGAGAAGAAGCAGTATTGAATCACCTTGCTTTTTAATCATAACCCTGCAAGAATGGAGGATCGACCCCTCATACCGGGTGTGCAAAATCCGACTGCGTATCAATTAGCCAGTTCATTTCTTCCGGCCCTGTACGATGATGCCTTCATGACTGCCGAGCCAACCATACCTGCGAGAACCCCCAGAAAGCCGAAGACACCAAGACTTTCCCGTAAGGCAGATGAACCGGATGACTTTGGATACTACGTCGCGATAGAACTGGAGCGCCTCAGCGCAACTGAACGACGTATCCATGAGAGTAAGGCCGCACAGTCAAATCCCAAGGGTGTCAAGGTCATCAAGGTGACAGAGGAGAGCAAAGAGCAAATGGCGGGGTATCTCTTTTTCAAGGATACAGCACAACTTACACGATTTATGAGAGGGCCCCTTAAAGAAATTGTCATTGAATGGTACAACAACCGACATCTCGGCTTCGACCTGCCTTGCACAAAGGTACAAAACGCAGATCCCTCTACTTACAAGTGGACGCTCATTCGGATGTTTGAGATCATTGAGGGACTTACCGATGACAATATCGCAATGATTCAAAGCAAAAGCGTCTTGACACACGCAGACCTAGGAATAAACGACACCATGCGAGATGAGCCTGGATATTTCTGCTGGATTGCAACTATGGAGCGAGTAATGGCAGCTTACTCGGAACATTTCCCTGGTGATGACGAGACTACCGGTAAGCATACCCCAGAGAACTGGCATCGAGCATTTTTACTCCTCAGGTGCTTTTGGCGAGAAATGCAGAGAAACGGTGATGTCGGCCCGGGCAAGTACATTCTTCGCAAGACAGCCTTGGCCCCCAGATTCTTACGTTCAGGGTCGATTGTGGACGATGAAGATGCCAATGAGAACTCGTGTTATTCTCTCGATCAACTAAGAAGAAATAACGATGACCTTGCCCAAGCCAACATGTTGCAAACTGTGTCCGATACAGATAGCGATGCACCAGATAGGGCGGATGAAGAGGACATGAACTACGATGAGCTTGAAGAATTTCACAAGACATTGTGCCCCAAGGGGGATATATGGAGAGCTGCCCAGAAGGCAACAACTAGCAGACCTGGGTTGACTCAATCACAACTTAACGAATACTTTGAGGACCTATATCTTCGGGTCGGCACCAAAATCTACAAGGTCAACGTCGCCAAGAATGTAACCGACAACCAACTCCTACATCAAAGCGCCCAGGAACAAGAAAAGTTGGATTCGATGGCCGGCCTCCCAAAAGATGAGCTATTGGACTCGGACGCGGAACGACAAAAGTTCTTCGACATAAATAACATGATGTCATCTGCAAGTGCAAAACCACCATCCTTCCTCCAGGCTTGTACTTTGACTGGGGTCGATCCGAAAAAGTTGATTGTCAACGGGGCACCCAACCTGAAACCTTACCCCCATCAGATCATTGGTATGTGTAAAACCTTTTCATTTTCTTCATTTATATCAACTCTTCAGATTCTCCGACTTCAGTCAATCTCGGGGGTATATTCTAATGTGTGGAATGCTTACTGATCTATTATAGATGTTGCCTGGTTAGGGCTCATGGAACAATCGGCTATCAAAGCGGCTATACTGGCTGGCGAGTGTGGATCAGGAAAGACAATCACCATCTTGATCCACCTTCTAATCCAGGCAATCAAAGCTGAAAAGGCCGGCAGCACTAATCACAAAGTCAGTGTCATCTTTGCGCCATCTTCGGTTGTTGATGTCTGGTATTCAGATTGGAAGAAGTTCTTTTCCCAATCATTGATATGCAAGATGTTTTATGGGAAAGGTGATACATCCGATCCCGATAGGGATGCCTGTGTGATCCCAGGAACGACTGCTGAGGATTTGGATAAGTTCCTTGAGGACTGTCGAGATGACGATCCAAAGGTATGTGAATTGTCAAGAATTAAAGTGTGATCACTAACATGTGTTAGACGTCAAGAACCTTCATCCTTACATCATATACCACATGGGTGTATCGATGTCTCACCAAGAAGAAGGTTCAACCCGAGGATCCCACCGAACTCAACGGAGAGGTTTTTGATGCTTTGGACGAGGAGGGCAAGTTGGAAGAGTTCCGCCTGGCTATAAAGAACAAACACAAGATCGGTAGGGTTGTGTGCGACGAAGCACACCTAATTAAAAACCCCAAAACTTTTGCTGCAGATTCAATCTTGAGAATCAAGGCAGAGTTCTTCTTAGGTGTCAGTGCGACACCCTTAATCAACCGAATCACGGATATGCGCGGTTACCTTTGCCAAATCGCCAAGGGAAGACATCTTGGTTTCAATTTACCGAACGACCTCAGCGCCCTGCTGTCTATATACAAGCCCGGTTTTGACCCGAGGAAGGATCTCCCGACTAACAACATCGGGGAACCTTACACACCTCTTCTCCAACCACCAGACAAATCTTACACCTCGGAGATGGTTCACAACGCCGTGCGCAAGGGTTATCCCATTCACATCTTATGTCCCGCGGCATATTTAGCTATAGGAAACAAGTCAAAGTGGAACGCCAATGTGGCTCGGGACGTTTTGCGCCCAATCCTGAACTTGATCCAGATGAAACGCCTGCTCTCGAGGGCATTCGAAACTGAGCCCGGAGTCATGGTTCGCCCGGGCGAGGGCATCCCCCATTACACGGTCACCACCATCGAACTTCAAATGTCGGTGAATGAGCAACATCAGTATGATAATCTGACTCTGGAGTGGCGACGAAAATTGAATCTGGGTGAAGAGGAAGCGAATTCAATGTTGACAAAGGTAAAACAAGGGAATGAGGTTGCGCATGGGTCACTCAACAATGACGCCTTTCGGGGTTTGATGGTGTCAAGCTTCGATTTACAGCTGGGAAGATACCTGAGGACGAACCGCAAGTATATCCCGATCGCGACATCACAAGAGGTATTCCATTGGTCAAAATTAGATGAAGATCATGGGGTTTCATTCAAATTTAAGAAATGCCGCCCAAGAGGGGCGCATTACATCCCTCCGCCATCCAATCGTGTCGATGCGGCAAGCGTACACATGGCAGAATCGGTCAAGCAACAAGCCATGGTTGCACAAATGGCAAGATGGAAGAAGGATGGCAAGAGGGCCTTGATTTACTTCAACTGGCCCATCTCGCAATGGTAAGTTTCCATGATCATTTACGTCGATGAAGAAGAATAATGCTAACGAATGATATCTTAGGTCCGCCGAAGGACTTCTGGTACTCCTCGGTTTCAAGATTCTCACCCTCTGCGCTCACCATTCCTCAGAGGAAAGAAGGAGAATCACTGAGTTATTTCGGGACCCAAATTATCAGTGTGATGCTTTGTTGATCGGCTTCCGCATTGGTTCGTATGGGTTAAATTTCCACGGAGCGTGCTCCAAAATGTTGATCATGGAGTACCCGTGGTCCATTGACATTCTTCTCCAAGTATTCGGACGTTTGCATCGCCTGGGACAAACCGAAGTTCAAGAGATTATAATCTTCGCTGTTAGGGGAACCTTTGATGATGACATTCGAGGCAAGATTGCTCAAAAGTATGTCACGAAGTTAGTTGCTGAAGGCGACTTTGATGCAGAGGATGAAAAGGTATTGGTGGCGGAGGCGAAGGCTATGTTGAGGAAGATGTTGGGTGAGAAGGGAGCTCCCCTCCCATTTAAGAATAAAAAGAGAAAGGCCGGGAGTGAAGGGCGTGAAGGAGGTGAGGGAGGTGAGGGAGATAATCAAAATTGATGAGGCTATGGAGATGAGATGACCCTAAGGGGGAAGGGAGATGACCCTAAGGGGGAAGGGGGAGGAGTTTCTCACAATTTTGATACGATTTTCTTTTGTTTTTTTACAAAGCTTTACGCAAATGAATGGTGGTGGAGGAAGAATTAATAGTACTGGGGGGAAGGGGGGAGTGATATTATGGATGCATAACGCTGGTATACTATAGGTATACAAAAGTAGAAAGGCCAAATCGATGATCTTAGTTTCCTTCGGGATGGATTCCAATTAGTTAGCGCGCTGAGCTTCAATCAATCAAATTCAAAAGCTGTGTTTACTCATCTCTTCCCTTGACTCCATCGCTAAATTTGAAGTTTATTCCCAGCTTCACGTTATTACCTATCAAATTACTCCCACCTCTCTTAATTTAGTCTCTTCTCACCTTCTTCTCCAATACATCCAATATTCATCCCATTTTGATTCCACTAAATCATTTCCACCATCTCTCAACAACCCCAACATTCCACTCCCGATTCAACAGCGAGGTCACAGTAACAGGGGTGGTTTTATCAAGTCATATGGGCACTAGACTAGCGTAGTATTAGCTTAGGACCTTGCTTATAACCAGCCACATTTTAGATCTTCAATCCACATTCCTTTCCAGCATAAGCAACCTATTTTCTATCACTTCCAGGCATGGGCACCCGTACCCTATGCGGAGTATTTCACCTCTTCGGGTGGTTTACCCTACCCTGTTTGATTCTATGGGGTGGTTACCCTATAAAACCCGCGGGTATATATCATGTGATCGTCTAATATAATCGTCCAAAGTTGAAGCTATTCCCAACTCTATCCCCACTTTCTTTTTCTCCCCCCAATTCTGGACGACTACATTAGACGATCACATAATATATACCCACTTTCCACTTATACCCACGGGTCTACCCTACCCTGTGCCCAACCCTGATCACTTCTTCAAATACTGAACAGCTGTTCCGGGCTAAATAGAGAAATGTCAGGAATCAAGAAAAATTTAAGGAATTGGGGTGGGGGTAGCTAGCTATCGCTGTCAATTAGATATCGATCGATGATGAATCTACTAAATTATTTATTACAATCAACGATACAACGTTAGTGTCAGGAACTGCTTAGGGTTCCTGTCTAAGGCATAGAGCTACAGGGCTAGAGCTAGGAGTTAGAGCTAGAGCTAGAAGGTGGAGCTAGAGCTAGAGCTAGGGCAGGAGCTAGAGGGTATTCAAACAGTTCCTCTTTCAGATCAGAATTCTTTCCTCTTTATAGTTTACTACAATACTATTTCGATGCCTAAGATTATGATTCCTTTTTCCACTTCACTCCGTAATAATTTTCTAGTTATTCACGCAATAACTACCTGGTTATACTATAGGCTTCTTCTATACTTAATTAATACTTTTCAAATTCAATAATATTATTGATTGAAATTTAAAAATCTATTATTCAAAATTATAACTTACAAATTTATATTCCAGCTTTCGAAATCAAGAAATAATCTCAATTTCGATAAGATTAAACATGGGGTAGGCGCTAGAGGTTGCCTGTAGTGTAAACGTGCTCGGAATAAAGCTGATGTGGGGAGTCTAGACCCACGATTAACCTTAAGTGAAGTTCCGATTAATAGTTTGAGTATACATATCATCCTTAATGCAAGTGAGTTCCATGCTTGGTTCCCCTGGATAGGGATATCCCACGTGTTAAACCTCAAAATAAGTTTCCAAAATTACCTAATAAAAACAAAGGAATTTTCTTCACATCATGCTCAAGGGACTAGAACATGAAATCATTCAATTCTTCATTGAATAATGCATTACTGTTTATATAAAATAACAAACATCGCCCTCAAGTTTCCTTTGATATGATATAGAATATCACCCTACAGTCTATACTCTCTCGAATCACCTTCTCGAATCTCTCTACCTTCCCTCTTTTCAATCAACAAAATGGTTAAAATCTCCGCTATCGTCATGTTCCTCATAGTTACTGTGGGTGTACAAGGTTGTACATACTGTCAATGTCTATTCAAGAATGGGAACCATTGTTGTATTTATACGGTAAATAATTTTTTTTTGATGAATGAAAGCAAAGCGAAGCTAATTTGTTCTTATAGAGCCCTCTCGGTGGTGATGCTGATTGCACACGCGCCTGTCAAACTGTCGAACAAATGGATGGCAACAAATGTGAAGCTGGAGGAGCTTACCGATGTGCTACTGCTTTTCAACAGAGCAACCGTAGCTACTGTAAGCGTCGAATTTGGTAGTTAGGATTCTCATGTATGAACTCAGAGCTGAGTTCAGGAAATCTATTATACTGTCATCGGGACTCATGAAGGTTTGGGAATTCATGGCTGTTGTCATCTCAAAACTCTATGAAAAGATAAATTTACTTTCAATGATATGAGAGATAATCAATGGATTATTATTACCTTGCAGTTTATATGTGCTGCAAATGGATTGAAGGCACTGCATTAAATATGAATCCCGAAACTGGTAAGTAATGCTTAAAAATATTGAAATTATTGGGGAATCAGGTCACATGGTTTCCGGTCACGTGATCAGGGATCACGTGGTAAGCTATACCGCATAGGGTATGGGGGAGTAGCATATAAGGGCAGCTGGGCTGCCACCAAATACATACTCCTTAGTCAAATCAATCTACCATAATTCTACCCTAGTACTTTCTTCCTACCGTATTACTGGCCATCCCAGGATATACGACTAATAGAAATGCTAATTATATAGGAAATATATATTTGTTCGTCTCTCGCATTACATCACGGACTATTCGGTGTTTATCTGACTTAACAAAACTACCTCTATTACTGGGATCAAGAATAAGAGGTTAGTTATCCTTATATAGGAGATCCAAAGGGTCTGCTAAAATTAATGCGCATACCAAACGTATATTAACTCTAAGATTGCCACTTTCAAGTTAAGGTTCTCCATAAGTGTCTAAAGTTGTGTATATGATTTTCCAGACCATATAAATGTCCACTTCAGCGCCAGATTAGATTAGAACCTGGCTTTCTATAACTTAATTATATAAAGTATATATTTAATAAAATTAATAAAATAAATAGAAAATTCCTTTTTCCCATCTACATTATCTACTACACTCACTCGCCCACCACCTCTATATCTCACTAAAATCATCAATCATATCTTCACCCTTATTGTCAAAATGAAATTCTCTATTGTTGCTTTGTATCTCCTTGCCACTGTTATCAGTGTGGAAGCCTGCAAGTTTTGCCAATGTACATTCAAAGGTGGCGCTCATTGTTGCGTCAAAGCGGTGAATAATTCAATTCTCATATTTTATTACGTGAAGTTTTTAAAGCTAATTTCATTTTCAGAACGTTGCGGCCGACGATTGTAACTTTTATTGCAAAGAGGCTCGTCGTGATGATGGCATATCATCAACATTCAATGGTGTAGTCGCCCTCGGCACTGCTTGCGACAATGACGGCGGATACGTATGCGCTACTGCTTTCAACCATGGGAATCGTGCTCAATGCAAATAAATCTTCGAGCCTTGTAAGATTACGCTGCCTGGAAGTGTGAACACTGGATAGTGTGGATAGTGTGGATAGTGTGGATAGTGTGGATAGTCTGGATAGTCTGGATAGTCTGGATAGTCTGGATAGTCTGGATAGTCTGGATAGTCTGGATAGTCCTTAGCTCAATTCCCAAATCCATAATTTCCAGGTCAATAAGTCCATGATTCTCAACCCCACAAGTTCTTTTCAACTCCACAACTCCACAACCCCATACCTACCCCACAAGTTCTTCTGCCTTGTATTCAGTCTAAAGCCAGTACTTCTCCATGGAATGTCATTTCAGAGCTCAAGAAAAGGGCATAAAGAAGATTAGCCCTATTGATTCAACAGGAGCAACTCATTCAGATTATATGCCCAATAATCAATTCGCTAGGTTCACCGAGATCGTTCGTTCGCATATAACCTTACTATTATTCCAAGAACTTTTTCTTTGGTCAGTGGGGGACTGGCTGATATCGATAGAGGGGATACCAGTAATCATTCTTCAAAATATTTCGATAAAGAATATAAAGTTGAATAACCCGTTATGAAAATATACTTAGTAATGGCGTGTATTATGGGTATTCAACCCCTCCCATCTCCCCCTTTCCCCAAGTTTTACATACTTAAGTGAAATCCACTACGACCGCCCATCACTCAATATTACCCGTAATATTTATCCAGGATACCCCGAATACTCCGAATACTGGAGGTAACTTGGTTACTCTACCCAGTTCAAGAGAAAGGGTGATCAACCCGTCAGATTCTACCCCTGGGCTACCCCGGATAGACTCCACCCATTTGCTTAACCCTGCACTTCACTCCCTTCATATAAAATTTCTCTCTTTCTCATATCAATTTTTCGTCACAGTAAGTAAAATAAAGTATAAAACTCGAATTTAATTAATCCCATTAATAAAAAATTGGAATATTAATTAACCTTGACTCTATATCCACTTCGCCCTATGTCAACTTTAATCCAGTTCACCATGAAGTAGACTCAAGTGCAATCGCCCAACTCTAACTAGATTTAGGACTTGGGGATGGCTTAGGAGCCGGACTAGCCTTTGGAGCAGAGAGATCACACTTAGCCCTCACCTCCATTTCGAAAACATTCGCACATTGATATTTTCCACCCGCATGACAACGAGTACCAGAATAAATCTTTGTTCCGATAACCCACGTTGTACCATCAGCACGACGGGCTTCGGAACATATAGATTGACAATCAATGTTTGGAACGTTGGAGGTCTGTGGGTGAGTTATGGGATTAGTTTTTGGTTTGGCTTTGGGTTAAGATTAAGGAGATAAGATGAAGATAAGATGGAGATGAAGATAAGATGAAGGGTTACGGACCGTAGTTGGTGTTACACAACAATGAGCACCGTTTGCAAACTGGCATTGACAATAAGTACAAGCTTGTACACTGACAACACCGATGAGGAATAACGCGATAGAGGAGAATTTAACCATTTTGATTGATTGATTGACGATTTAAGAACAGTTGAGTGTAGTTGATGCTTTGGATGGGGAATTATTCGTTCTTATAAGAAGTGATTACCCGTTCTTTTATACCTCAACTTTTCTCAATAGAAATATACTTTCCATACTCGTTACTCATCAGATATCTTATTTGAATGGAAAGTTTATTGATTGAAATTCAGTCGTGTCATCATATTTATTAATAGGGAAAGAAAGAAAAAGTCCACTTCCTTTTCCCCCTTCATCCTTATGCTAAGTTACAGGAGTAGATCATGTGGTTTGATGGCATATGCCCTCGAAAGTACTCGCCCGGACTCCCAGAGGCCATTAGATATATCTTAGAGGAAATGGACCGTATTTAAGTCAGTTGTGCAACCATTCTAAATTCGAATTTGAAAGGGTCTTTTGATTTTGCCCGGATGCAAGCTCTGCAAATAGAGTTTGCGGGAGAAAATAGATTAGTTTTCAGAATGCAGGATATGGATTGAATATTTATAGTAAGTCTGCTTACAAGCCACTTCCTAGACCAATTAAAAAAAAATTCGATTAGAAAACTAAGGGGTATAAGAACGAATTATCACACAATGCCTCGATTCAACTACATTCAATTCAACTCATCTCACATTCTAAAGTTCATCTGATATTTCATTTCAAAATGGTCAAATTCCCTTCCATCGCTTTACTCGTCGTCGCCAGCGCGCTTAGTGTACAGGCTTGCATCTATTGTCAATGCCTCTATCGTGGTGGTCAAGATTGTTGTGTGACACCTGATGCGGTTCGTTATTCATTCTCCTCCATCCTTCATTATATCTCCAAAAACTGATCAATCCGCTTTAGCTTTCATACGGCGACAGTGATTGTGCATCTTTATGTGCAATTAGGCATCGTCAAAACGGCACACCCCTTGGGTCTCCTTGCAATGGAGGTGGAGCTTATAAATGTATTACTGAAGCCCAAATGATGACAAGGGTTAAATGTGTTAATCCTCCTCATGACACTACAATTCCATACATTGGTCCTCCTCGCAGGGTTTGATTTTTATGGGCAGATTGATTTGGTTGGAGGAATAAAAAGGCGGAGGCGGGACTTTGATCGGTTAAAGACGTTCCTTTTGTATTCCCGTTAAATGTTAGAAAGCTGGAGTGTATACAGGGATTCTTAAGCTTTACCACTGTAGTGGGAGCCCAAACATCTAAGATGGATAATGTAAAAGAGCCTGCGAATAAAAGTCGTCCTGCGTTGTTCTTTTGATTTGTGTAGGTTATTCAAAGGAACCGGATTATATAAGACTTTTCGAATCAGAAAAACCTTGGTTTGATGTTATATTATATGTTTTCTACTAAATTTTGCTACTACTGTATCACCATGAGCATATGAAAAGCTTTGGCTTGACATAGTCGTTGTAATTGATTAATTTAAAATCGTTTATTTGAATTGTCGGTAGGCTGGACAATATATGCGTTATTTATTTAAATTAGACTAAGAGTTTCCTTATTTTTGTGGATCGTTATAATCGTTGGCGGTGAATAATAATTTTGTATAAGATTTTGTTTTTTTCATTTTTCCGCCAACCCCATACGGGGTTGGTATGGGCAAGATGTATGTACTAGCAAGATGTACGTTTTTTTAAAATATTAATAACTTTATAATTATATGATTTATTGAAAATCTGATAAGACCAATAGAAAATTTAGCTTTTGATTAAAATATTTAGTATTTTTCTTTAGAATTTATATAATTCTGTAATATAAAAAACAGGGTTGAAAATGATTGAAATAGTTGATTTTTTAAAAGTTTAAATATATAATTTTGTAGTATAAATTTGAAAGCGTACATCTTGCTCGTACCAACCCCGTATGGGGTTGGCGGAAAAATAAAAAAAAACAAAATTCTACATTTAATATAAAATCACTATTCACCGCCAACGATTAGGTGGATGAACGTTGTAAAAAAGATATACAAATATTAAAAACTCTTGATTTCAATTGATAAACTTTTCGATGAAGTAATATATTCTATACCTGTCAAAGTAGATAATATAGGGGTTTTATATAGAAATATAAGTACACATAGATATCACTGTTATATAAAACTCAAGTACTTTCGAACTTCATTACAATCAACCACCATCCAATCCAACTATTTCCAAAATGGTTAAATTCTCCGCCATCGCTCTATTCCTCATCGCCAGCGCAATCAGCGTACAAGCTTGCAGCTATTGCCAATGTCTATACAAAAGTGGTGATCATTGTTGTATGGTCGTGGTAAATAATCACCTACTTTTTATCCTAAGGTTTTACAGTAAAGCTAATTTTTCATTTTCTCATAGGGTGATAGCAAGCAAGATTGCGGTGAAACTTGCAAAATTGCCATTCGTCATGATGGCACTAGCTGTTATGCTGATGGATCACACAGATGTGCTACTATCATTGAATCCGATTATCGCGAGAAGTGTCGCAAGTAGTAGTTTTAAAGCCAATCACATCATCGTTGTCATTGTTTTTGAAACCTTGTGGGTAGCCCTTACTGTATCCATTGGAGAGCTGGAAGGTTTATACGGATGATGGGATGGAGTACCTTTGAAGGAAATAGGGGATATGAGAAACCGTTGCTTGTCGATTATAACTTTGATTCAGGGATTTTGCATCCGATGTAATTTTTTGTATCTTTTTTGTATTTTCACTTCTTATTTTATTCACTCAATATAAGCCGATTTTGGTTCGGGTTGGAGATATAATTTTATTTGATGTTTTTTATGTCGAGACCATAATGGAAGTTGTTCTGCGATGGAAAATAAGGGTAAGGGGTAGGGGGGCTTCAAACAAATTGCGTTTTTTGGAATTAGCATGCGTACATTCGGGGATTCAAATGGGAATCTTCATGTTATTCCCTTCTTTAGAGGGCTATACTCATACTCATTCTGTTGGTTTTGTATTCTGACTTCGAGCGAGTTCAGCCTGTGCTGCCTCCTCCAACTGAGATTGTCGCCAAATCCTATGTGATTGCCTTTGTGCTGCCTCCTGTCTTCTCCTCTCCTCCAACTGAGGTTTTACCCAAAGTCCATGTGCTTCAATCTGTGCTGCCTGTTCTGCCTCCAGTCTTTCTAATTGTCTTCTCCTCTCCTCATACCGAGATTGTAGCCAAATTCCATGTGCTTCACTCTGTGCTACCTCCCGTCTCTCCTCTTCCTTTTGCACAACCAATCGAGTTATTACCGATTTTAGACAATCGATGGTAACAGTTCTCTTAGGCCAAGGGTCCAGTTCGTAATGGATGCCACCCGGCAAGTGTTGTGGTTGTGCAATTGCAAATTCATTTGCGATATCAACCCAATCGCTCTCTGCGATGATTGGCTTATCATCGTAGTAGGTGTATTGGGTGTAGAGAAAACGCTTTTCGGAATCGTTCCAATTCTTCATGATTGCGGTTTGGTGAGTTCTGAATATCAAAATGTTCTAACTTTTTATTTAGTGAGAATATCTATTGATAGTTGGATGTTGAATTTGAAATAATAATTTGATAAAAGTTCCTTTATTTATATATAGGGAATATATATTGTTCAGTTATTATTTGTATATCTACTGGTAGTGTTTAGTTGGTTTTTTCTTTTCTTTGTTTTTCTTCACACAAATGTCAAGTGTTTATACCGGAGCAACCACATTTGATTTTTCGAATATATCATGAAGTTGATATGTTGTAATATCTATCCTAGCATTTCAAGTGTCAATTTGGAAATTCAGATAGATAGGTCCATATTTGATGATTTGATGTCCATAATTCCGATTTTACTCACATACTACTCGAGGCCAGTTCAGTCATTATTTCTACATAATTCATATATCAATTCATTTCATAGGAAACTAAATTACAAAGAAAAACGACACTTCTTCTTCCCGATAAACCTATTCTTTCCAGTCTTCATACCTTATCTTTTGGAAATTTCGTTTTATCCTACCAGACTGTGGACCTCCTCCTATCAATATTTTTCTAGTTGGAAATACAACTTCTTTTGATCCCGGCGCAAACTTTTTTATCATTTCTTTTCCCCATATCTTTCCTATCATCCCTTCTTCTATCGTCCTTGTTTATACCGTCCCTTTTTCTATCTTTTTTACTCCTAGCGTTTTTCCTCTTCCTCATCTCTTCATACCATATCTAGTTAATCAGAAAGGCATGGCAATACCTTATTCAAATGCATCTCCGAATTATTATCTGAACTTCTATGCTTCTTCCATTTTCTTGACCACCTCTACGTCACTGGTAGATTATTATTTTATCTTCAATATTCAAGTTTCAATTGGTAATTTATATTATTGGTCTCGTACTTCGGACTTTCCCCTGATATTCTATGCTTCTTCACAAGTGACGTCTAATTCCACAGATTCGAATTGTTCAGAAAAGTAACTCTATGTGGGGGATTTCCATGTATTCAAATACATGAATACAAAGTTTATTCCAGATATCTCTTGTCGTCGTCGAGAAATGATGAAGTTCAAGATTAATCCCCCTCGGTAACCAATCCCTATTTCCGAAAACCCAGATTTTCAAATTTTTGAAAGTCATGTCAATCCCGAAAAGCAAGTTATATAAGCATTACGAATAGACTGAGGTTTCATATAATCCAAAGCTTATTATTATATCTCTTATCGCCGTCGAGATATCGCGAAGTTCAGGATTTATCTGTCCGATGACCTTTTCCTACTTCCCAGAAATTGAATTTTCAAATATCACTTTAATGACGAAAAGTAAGTTACCTGAGCATTCTTGATATGCTCAGATTTTATAAAAGCTTGAGCTTATTATTGTATCTATTGTCATTGATGAGGAATGATGAAGTTCATGATTCATCCTCGCGGTAATCCATATTTTTCCCAGAATTCGGATTTTCGAATATGACTCCAATATTGAAAACTATATCGTACGGACGGTATAGCAGTATCAAGATTTGATATATACTCAATTGTATTGATATATCTCTTATAACCATTGTGATATCGTGAAGTTCGGGATTCATCAACCCCCTGATGATCAGTTTTTACCAAAATTCCGATTTTCAAATACCACTCCAATATTAGAAATTATATTCTATGGATGGTGTAACTGCATCGAGATTTCATATACACTCAATTCTGTTGATATATCTCTTATCACCGTCGTGATATCGTGAAGTTCGGGATTCATCCACCCCCTGATCATCAGTTTTTCCCAAAATTCCGATTTTCGAATGTCACTCTAATATTGGAAACTATATTATACTGACGGTGTAACAGCGTCAAGATTTGATATATACTTAACTCTATTGATATATCTCTTATCACCATCGTGATATCGTGAAGTTCCGGATTCATATCACCCCTGGATGACCAGTATTTCCATGAATTCGGATTTTCAAATTTCACGTTAATCAAGGAAACTACATCGTATAGAAGATCCAGAGATATACAGAGTCTATAAGCACTCAATACTTTTAGTATATATCTAGTCACCATCAAGATATCGTGAAGTTCATAATCCATACCCCCCCGGTGACGCTTATTTCCCAGAATTCAAAATTTCAAAAGTTGTTTCATTCATGGGAAACAAGTCATACGAGTAATCTAATTGTATCCATATTCTATACATGCTAAATCATATTCATGTATCTATCACCGTTATCAAGAAATCGTGAAGTTCGGGATTCATCATCGGTGACATTTGGGAGAATTTTGAATTTTGAATATCACATCAATCACGAAAGGCAAATGATGTAGAGAATATAAACACTTTCAAATTCCAGACGCATCACTTAGTATTGCCCTATCTGTTTTAGTCATCGAGAAATAATGAAGTTCAGAAGGCTTCTCCCAATGATCTCTATATTCGAGATTTCGGAATTTCTCAATGCCTTGAAATCATGAGAGTTATATTGCATGAGAGAGAAATAGATAGATATCCAGTGTATATACAAACTAAACCTTAAGATTGTATGCCTCACATTCATCAATAGATAGACTACCAAGTTCATGATTACCTCAGTAGAGACCGAGAAATCCAAAATTTCTCACAGGGAATCAAGAGCTGGGAAGAAGAAGTATGGCAGAGGTTAGAAAGTACTTAGATTTGATGAATTGAGGTACTATGGAATTGATATCTTAAACCATTAAGTTTGGAATTTTCCTCCTCCTTTCTGTCTCCTACTCTGGGAGAAATTCCCGAACTCGGATATTCCAGACGCATCAAATATAGACTGCGCAAAAAATACCCGCCCCGTACGGGTACCCGCAAGGTATTTGCCCCGTGGGTTACCCACGAGGCCTCCTAGGGTTAATTTATAATAATATTAAAAAACACAATTTTAATACAATTATAATAAAAATTATATAAAATTTTATATTTTCTTTGAAAAATTGATATAAAATATAAAGTTTTTATAATTGCCCAAATAAAATTTTAAAATTAATTAATTAATTATTTTTTTTAATTTTAATTTATAATAATATTAAAAAAGAATAGTTTTTAATATAATTATAATATAAATAATATAAAATATTAACATTTTCTTTGTACAATTATATTAAAATATAAAGTTTTTATAATTGCCCAAATAAAATTTTAAAATTAAAAATTAATAAATTAAAAATTTATTTTTAAATTTTAAATTATATCAATAATATTAAATAAAACAATTTTTAATTTAATTATAATAAAAATAATATAAAATATTAACATTTTCTTTGTACAATTATATTAAAATATAAAGTTTTTATAATTGTTCAAACAAAATTTTAAAATTGAAAATTAATAAATTAAAAATTATTTTTTTTAATTTTAATTTATAATAATATTAAAAAAGAAAAGGTTTTAATATAATTATAATATAAATAATATAAAATATTAATAGAACGGTCAAATCATGCTTAGGATAGATTCCTTAGCTAAATCCTTAGCTGAATTTATGGTCTATGCTTTATTATATCAATAAACGTTTAGGCTATATTATAAATAAATTTTTTAACTAAATCTTTAATTAAATTTATAGTTTATGCTTTATTATATTAATAAATGTTTGGGTTATATTATGAAAAAAATAACAATTAGTATATAGATTATATAATTGATTTTTTTTATATTATAATAATAATAATAATAATAATATAAAAAATAATATTTAATAAAGTTTATATAATAATAAATATAAAGGTAATTGATTAAAATTTAATATATAATATTAAATATAATCAAAAAATGTATAAAATAAAAATATATTATATTTCAAAATAATAATAATAATTGTTTATAAATATAATTAAAAATTTAATATATAAAGATTAAAATAAATTATATATATTAATTGAATTATTTTTTAACTAAATTTTTTTAATTAAATTTTTAATTGAATTTATCATCTATATGTAATTAAATTTTTTTAACTAAATTTTCTTAATTAAATTTTTAACTAAATTTTTTTGAATAATTAATCCAAAATTTTTTTAATTAAATCTTTAATTAAATTTATTATTTATATATAATTAAATTTTCTTAATTAAATTTTTAATTGAATTTTTTTAAATAATTAATTTAAAAATTCTTTAACTAAATTTTTAATTGAATTTATTATTTATATATAATTGAATTTTCTTAACTAAATTTCCTTAACTAAATTTTTAATTAAATTTTTTTGAATAATTAATTCAAAAATTCTTTAGCTAAATCTTTAGCTAAATTTTTTTTAATAATTAATTTAAAAATTCTTTAACTAAATTTTTAACTAAATTTTTCGTTTATATTTAACTGAATTTTTTTAAATAATTAATTCAAAAATTTTTTAACTGAATTTTTAATTGAATTTTTTGTTTGTGCTTAATTGAATTTTTTTAAATAACTAATTTAAAAATTCTTTAATTGAATTTTTAATTAAATTTTTAACTAAATTTTTTTCAATAATTAATCTAGAAATTCTTTAATTAAATTTTTAATTAAATTTTTTGTTTATACTTAACTAAATTTTTTTGAATAATTAATCCAAAAATTCTTTAACTGAATTTTTAATTGAATTTTTCGTTCATATTTAATTGAATTTTTTTGGATAACTAATTTAGAAATTTTTTAGCTAAATCTTTAGTTAAATTTTTAACTAAATTTTTTTAAATAACTAATTCAAAAATTTTTTAGCTAAATTTTTAGCTAAATTTTTTTTAATAATTAATTCAAAAATTTTTTAATTAAATTTTTAATTGAATTTTTTATTTATATTTAATTAAATTTTTTTAAATAACTAATTCAAAATTTTTTTAATTAAATCTTTAATTAAATTCTTAATTAAATTTTTTTAAATAATTAATTCAAAAATTCTTTAATTAAATTTTTAACTAAATTTTTTTTAATAATTAATCTAAAAATTTTTTAACTAAATTCTTAATTGAATTTTTCGTTCATACTTAATTAAATTTTTTTAAATAATTAATCCAAAAATTCTTTAACTAAATTTTTAGTTAAATCTTTAATTAAATTTTTTTAAATAATTAATTCAAAAATTTTTTAACTAAATTTTTAATTGAATTTTTTTTGTATAATTAATTCAAAAAAATTTCTTAACTGAATTTTTCTTAATTTAATATTAAATATATAATTATATATAATAATTATAAACTTTATTATTACATTATATATTTAAATTATTATTTAAAAAATATATAATATTAAAACATTTTGATTTGTTTATTATTATATATATATCAATATTATATAATACTTTTTATTAATTTATAATACTAAATTTTTAAATACAAATAAAATAATTTATATATATAATTTTTTCTTTAAAATAATTTATTTTATTAAAAAACTTATTTATTATATTTAATTTATATAAATAAAATCAAATATAATTTCTTTAATTATATATTTTTTCAAATAAAAAAATAAATAAAATCAAATATAACTTTTTCAATTAAATATTTATATTTAAAAACTTATATATTTTATTTTATTTATATAATTTCAAAAAATTATATTTTATTTTATTTGTATAAACAAAATCGAATATAATTTTTTTAATTAAATATTTACAAATTATATTTTATTCATATAAACAAAATTAAATATAATTTTTTAATTTTAATATTAAATATTAAAAAATTATATTTGATTTAATTTATATATAAACAAAATTAAATATAATTTTTTTAATTAAATATTTTTTTATAATAAGATTTATAGATTATATTTTATTTGTATAAACGAAATTAAATATAATTTTTTTAATTAAATATTTTATTATATTAAAAAGTTTATTTATTAAATTTTATTTATATAAATAAAATCAAATAATAATTATATCAAATTATTTTATTATATTAATATATAATTTTATATATTATTAAAATTTATTTATTTATTATATATATATATCGAATAAAAAATTGTTAAATTTAAAATATCGAATTAATTAAATAATAATTAAAAATTTATAAATTAAATTATTTAAATTTATAAAGCTTTACAAGTTATATAATATAAATTATAAAAAAAATTATAAAAAATTATATTTAAAATTTATTATTATATATTATTATTTTATAATTTTATTATATATTAAAGTGGATATTATTTTATAAAAAAATAAAAAATTAATAAAAATAAAAAATTAATATATATTATAATTTTATAATTTTATATTATAATTTTTAATATATTAATTATTAAATATAAAAAATATAATTATAAAATTTATATAATTTTAAAATTATATATAATAATTAATTAATTTTTTTATATTTTATATTAAAAGAATATATATATTAAAAAAAAAATATTTTATTTTTTTGAAAAATAAAGTTTGTTATAATATATTTTAAAATTAAAAAATTGTAATATATTAAATATATTAAAATTTTATATAATTTTAAAATTTATATTATTTAATTAATATTATTAAATCTTTTTTAATATTTTTTTATTATTAAATATTTTTAAAATATTTTTATATTATTTTTATTTTCAAAATGGATTTTAAAATATTTATTAAATATAAAAATTTTTGGATTTATTATATATTATTTTATATTTTTAATTGTATTAATTTTAATATTTAATTATTTAAAATCAAAATATTTTGATTTTATTTATTTTTATAAATTTTTAAATTATATAGGATTATTTTTTTTTTTTGAATTATATATTGAAAATTTTATTAATGTTCGAAAAAGAAAATCGCAAATCTTTATTTTAGTATTTATTTAAATAATTAATTAAATAATTTATTAAGGATTTATTTTAATATTTATTTAAATAATTAATTAAATATTTATTTTAATATTTATTTAAATAATTAATTAAATAATTTATTAAAAATTTATTTTAATATTTATTTAAATAATTAATTAAGTAATTTATCAAATATTTAATTAAATATAATTATATTAATTGGATTTTAATATTAATTTAGAATATTTTGTATATATTTATTATAATTATATTTTTTTATAAATTTAAATTTATTAATTATAATTATAATTATAAATAAAAAAAAATTAATATGAATAATTAAAAATTAAATAAAATATATAAATAAAAAAAGAAAAAAGATGTAAAAAGAAAGTATAAAAAAAATAATGTAAAAAAATATAAAATCAATTATTATTTATTAATATAATATTTTTAGTTTGTTTTAATAATTTTATATAATTTTAATATAATATTTTACAAAATTATTAATTATATATTATAAATCATAAAAAAATTAATTCAAATAAATAAAAAAAATATATATTTAGTTTAATAAAATAATAAAAACAAAAATATATTTATTTTAATTTTTAATTTTTATTATTATCAAAAAAATATTATATAATTATTATTTTTTTGAATATTATTTTTTTTAGATTTTTTTTTTTTTTTTTATTTTAAAATTATATATTAAATTATATTTTATATTAATTATTTTTTAATTAATTTATTTTAAATATTAAATTCAAATCGAATTTCGAATTTTTAATTAAATTATTTATAAAATATAATATCAAAAAAAAATAAACAAAATAATAAAAAAAATAAATATATTATATTTTAACAATTTATTTATATTTTTAATTAAAATATATCTTAAAAACCTTATTAAAGCTATAACAATTTTATTCTTTTTTCAAAGGTATATAATTTTATTTTTTTTTTGAAAATATATAATCCTATTTTTTTTTTCAAAAATATAAAACTTTATTTTTTTTTTAAAAATAAATAGTTTTTTTTTTTTTTTAAAAATAAATAATTGTAAAAAACTTTATTATAATAATAATAATTTTATTTTTTTTTTAAAAATAAATAATTATAAAAAATTTTATTATAATTATAATAATTCTGCTTTTTTTTTAAAAATATATAATTTTACTTTTTTTTTAAAGGCAAATAATTTTTTTTTTTTTTTAAAGATAAATTATAAATTATATTTTATAATATTATAAATATAAATTAAAATTAGAATTATTATTTTATTTAATAATCTAATTTTTAAAAATCAAATAATATAAATTTATATAATAATAATTAAAATGATTAAAATATAATTAATAAAAATAATTAATATTATAATAATAATTCTTAAATATTTAATAAAAAAAATTTTGATAATTATAATAATAATAAAATCGAAAAAATGAATATATTTAATAATACAATTTTTATATCCGGATTTAATATTTTCAAATATTTTTTTTAATATTTTATTAAAGAATTTTTTTGTTTATTTAAAAAATATAAAAAATCTTTTTAAAAATATTAAAATAAATTAATTAATAATAATTTAAATTATAATTAATATATTAAATTATATATTATTATTTAATAAATTAATTTTTTTATTATTTTTAAAATTTTAAATTATATTAAAAAAAAATATATATATTAAAAATTATAATAATATAAATTTTTTTATATATTATATATTAAATTTATAAATAAAATTATTTTAAATCTTTTTTAAATTTAATATAAATTTTAATTAATATATAAAAAAACAAATTTATTTTTAGTCTTAAAAATTTTATTAAAAAAAAACTAAGTTTTTATTATTT